>JAGDYQ010000012.1:10648405-10855071 GCA_021962125.1 Bulinus truncatus
ACATTATACAGAGTAGAAACACACAGAGTACATTATACAGAGTAGAAACACAAAGAGTACATTATACAGAGTAGAAACACACAGAGTACATTATACAGAGTAGAAACACAAAGAGTACATTATACAGAGTAGAAACACACAGAGTATATTATACAGAGTAGAAACGCAAAAAGTACATTATACAGAGTAGAAACACACAGAGTACATTATACAGAGTAGAAACACACAGAGTACATTATACAGAGTAGAAACACACAGAGTACATTATACAGAGTAGAGACACACAGAGTACATTATACAGAGTAGAAATATATAGAGTACATTATACAGAGTAGAAACACATAGAGTACATTATATAGATTAGAAACATACAGAGTACAATATACAGAGTAGAAACACACAGAATACATTATACAGAGTAGAAACACACAGAGTACATTATACAGAGTAGAAACACACAGAGTACATTATACAGAGTAGAAACACAAAGAGTACATTATACAGAGTAGAAACACAAAGAGTACATTATACAGAGTAGAAACACAAAGAGTACATTATACAGAGTAGAAACACAAAGAGTACATTATACAGAGTAGAAACACACAGAGTACATTATACAGAGTAGAAACACAAAAAGTACATTTTACAGAGTAGAAACACAAAGTGTACATTATACAGAGTAGAAACACAAAGAGTACATTATACAGAGTAGAAACACACAGAGTACATTATACAGAGTAGAAACACACAGAGTACATTATACAGAGTAGAAACACAAAGAGTAAATTATACAGAGTAGAAACACACAGAGTACATTATACAGAGTAGAAACACAAAGAGTACATTATACAGAGTAGAAACACACAGAGTACATTATACAGAGTAGAAACACACAGAGTACATTATACAGAGTAGAAACACAAAGAGTACATTATACAGAGTAGAATACACAAAGAGTACATTATACAGAGTAGAAACACACAGAGTACATTATACAGAGTAGAAACACACAGAGTACATTATACAGAGTAGAAACACACAGAGTACATTATACAGAGTAGAAACACACAGAGTACATTATACAGAGTAGAAACACAAAGAGTACATTATACAGAGTAGAAACACAAAGAGTACATTATACAGAGTAGAAACACAAAGAGTACATTATACAGAGTAGAAACACAAAGAGTACATTATACAGAGTAGAAACACACAGAGTACATTATACAGAATAGAAACACACAGAGTACATTATACAGAGTAGAAACACACAGAGTACATTATACAGAGTAGAAACACACAGAGTACATTATACAGAGTAGAAACACACAGAGTACATTATACAGAGTAGAAACACAAAAAGTACATTATACAGAGTAGAAACACAAAGTGTACATTATACAGAGTAGAAACACAAAGAGTACATTATACAGAGTAGAAACACACAGAGTACATTATACAGAGTAGAAACACACAGAGTACATTATACAGAGTAGAAACACACAGAGTACATTATACAGAGTAGAAACACAAAGAGTACATTATACAGAGTAGAAACACAAAGAGTACATTATACAGAGTAGAAACACAAAGAGTACATTATACAGAGTAGAAACACAAAGAGTACATTATACAGAGTAGAAACACACAGAGTACATTATACAGAGTAGAAACACAAAGAGTACATTATACAGAGTAGAAACACACAGAGTACATTATACAGAGTAGAAACACAAAAAGTACATTTTACAGAGTAGAAACACAAAGTGTACATTATACAGAGTAGAAACACAAAGAGTACATTATACAGAGTAGAAACACACAGAGTACATTATACAGAGTAGAAACACAAAGAGTACATTATACAGAGTAGAAACACAAAGAGTACATTATACAGAGTAGAAACACAAAGAGTACATTATACAGAGTAGAAACACAAAGAGTACATTATACAGAGTAGAAACACACAGAGTACATTATACAGAGTAGAAACACAAAGAGTACATTATACAGAGTAGAAACACAAAGAGTACATTATACAGAGTAGAAACACACAGAGTACATTATACAGAGTAGAAACACAAAGAGTACATTATACAGAGTAGAAACACACAGAGTACATTATACAGAGTAGAAACACAAAGAGTACATTATACATAGTAGAAACACACAGAGTACATTATACAGAGTAGAAACACACAGAGTACATTATACAGAGTAGAAACACAAAGAGTACATTATACAGAGTAGAAACACACAGAGTACATTATACAGAGTAGAAACACACAGAGTACATTATACAGAGTAGAAACACACAGAGTACATTATACAGAGTAGAAACACACAGAGTACATTATACAGAGTAGAAACACACAGAGTACATTATACAGAGTAGAAACACAAAGAGTACATTATACAGAGTAGAAACACACAGTGTACATTATACAGAGTAGAAACACAAAGAGTACATTATACAGAGTAGAAACACACAGAGTACATTATACAGAGTAGAAACACAAAGAGTACATTATACAGAGTAGAAACACACAGAGTACATTATACAGAGTAGAAACACAAAGAGTACATTATATAGAGTAGAAACACACAGAGTACATTATACAGAGTAGAAACACAAAGAGTACATTATACAGAGTAGAAACACAAAGAGTACATTATACAGAGTAGAAACACACAGAGTACATTATACAGAGTAGAAACACACAGAGTACATTATACAGAGTAGAAACACACAGAGTACATTATACAGAGTAGAAACACAAAAAGTACATTTTACAAAGTTATACAGAGTAGAAATACACAGAGTACATTATACAGAGTAGAAACACAAAAAGTACATTTTACAGAGTAGAAACACAAAGTGTACATTATACAGAGTAGAAACACAAAGAGTACATTATACAGAGTAGAAACACACAGAGTACATTATACAGAGTAGAAACACACAGAGTACATTATACAGAGTAGAAACACAAAGAGTACATTATACAGAGTAGAAACACAAAGAGTACATTATACAGAGTAGAAACACAAAGAGTACATTATACAGAGTAGAAACACAAAGAGTACATTATACAGAGTAGAAACACAAAGAGTACATTATACAGAGTAGAAACACACAGAGTACATTATACAGAGTAGAAACACACAGAGTACATTATACAGAGTAGAAACACACAGAGTACATTATACAGAGTAGAAACACAAAGACTACACTATACAGAGTAGGAACACACAGAGTACATTATACAGAGTAGAAACACACAGAGTACATTATACAGAGTAGAAACACACACAGTACATTATACAGAGTAGAAATACACAGAGTACATTATACAGAGTGGAAACACAAAGAGTACATTATACAGAGTAGAAACACAAAGAGTACATTATACAGAGTAGAAACACACAGAGTACATTATACAGAGTAGAAACACACAGAGTACATTATACAGAGTAGAAACACAAAGAGTACATTATACAGAGTAGAAACACAAAGAGTACATTATACAGAGTAGAAACACAAAGAGTACATTATACAGAGTAGAAACACAAAGAGTACATTATACAGAGTAGAAACACACAGAGTACATTATACAGAGTAGAAACACACAGAGTACATTATACAGAGTAGAAACACAAAGAGTACATTACACAGAGTAGAAACACAAAGAGTACATTACACAGAGTAGAAACACAAAGAGTACATTACACAGAGTAGAAACACAAAGAGTACATTATACAGAGTAGAAACACACAGAGTACATTATACAGAGTAGAAACACACAGAGTACATTATACAGAGTAGAAACACACAGATTACATTATACAGAGTAGAAACACAAAGAGTACCTTTTTCAGAGTATAAACACACATAGTACATTATACAGAGTAGAAACACAAAGAGTACATTATACAGAGTAGAAACACACAGAGTACATTATACAGAGTAGAAACACACAGAGTACATTATACAGAGTAGAAACACAAAAAGTACATTATACAGAGTAGAAACACACAGAGTACATTATACAGGGTAGAAACACAAAGAGTACATTATACAGAGTAGAAACACACAGAGTACATTATACAGAGTAGAAACACAAAGAGTACATTATACAGAGTAGAAACACACAGAGTACATTATACAGAGTAGAAACACAAAGAGTACATTATACAGAGTAGAAACACACAGAGTACATTATACAGAGTAGAAACACACTGAGTACATTATACAGAGTAGAAACACACAGAGTACAGTATACAGAGTATAAACACACATAGTACATTATACAGAGTAGAAACACAAAGAGTACATTATATAGAGTAGAAACACACAGAGTACATTATACAGAGTAGAAACAGACAGAGTACATTATACAGAGTAGAAACACAAAAAGTACATTTTACAGAAAAGAAACACAAAGAGTACATTATACAGAGTAGAAACACACAGAGTACATTATACAGAGTAGAAACACACAGAGTACATTATACAGAGTAGAAACACAAAGAGTACATTATACAGAGTAGAAACACACAGAGTACATTATACAGAGTAGAAACACACAGAGTACATTATACAGAGTAGAAACACAAAGTGTACATTATACAGAGTAGAAATACACAGAGTACATTATACAGAGTAGAAACACAAAGAGTACATTATACAGAGTAGAAACACACAGAGTACATTATACAGAGTAGAAACACAAAGAGTACATTATACAGAGTAGAAACACACAGAGTACATTATACAGCGTAGAAACACAAAGAGTACATTATACAGAGTAGAAACACAAATAGTACATTATACAGAGTACAAACACACAGAGTACATTATACAGAGTAGAAACACAAAGAGTACATTATACAGAGTAGTAACACACAGAGTACATTATACAGAGTAGAAACACACAGAGTACATTATACAGGGTAGAAACACAAAGAGTACATTATACAGAGTAGAAACACACAGAGTACATTATACAGAGTAGAAACACAAAGAGTACATTATACAGAGTAGAAACACACAGAGTACATTATACAGAGTAGAAACACAAAGAGTACATTATACAGAGTAGAAACACACAGAGTACATTATACAGAGTAGAAACACACAGAGTACATTATACAGAGTAGAAACACAAAGAGTACATTATACAGAGTAGAAACACACAGAGTACATTATACAGAGTAGAAACACAAAGAGTACATTATACAGAGTAGAAACACACAGAGTACATTATACAGAGTAGAAACACACAGAGTACATTATACAGAGTAGAAACACAAAGAGTACATTATACAGAGTAGAAACACAAAGAGTACATTATACAGAGTAGAAACACACAGAGTACATTATACAGAGTAGAAACACACAGAGTACATTATACAGAGTAGAAACACAAAGAGTACATTATACAGAGTAGAAACACACAGAGTACATTATACAGAGTAGAAACACAAAGAGTACATTATACAGAGTAGAAACACAAAGAGTACATTATACAGGGTAGTAACACACAGAGTACATTATACAGAGTAGAAACACACAGAGTACATTATACAGGGTAGAAACACAAAGAGTACATTATACAGAGTAGAAACACATAGAGTACATTATACAGAGTAAAAACACAAAGAGTACATTATACAGAGTAGAAACACAAAGAGTACATTATACAGAGTAGAAACACAAAGAGTACATTATACAGAGAAGAAACTCACAGAGTACATTATACAGAGTAGAAACACACAGAGTACATTATACAGAGTAGAAACACACAGAGTTCATTATACAAAGTAGAAACACAAAGAGTACATTATACAGAGTAGGAACACACAGAGTACATTATACAGAGTAGAAACACACAGAGTACATTATACAGAGTAGAAACACAAAGAGTACATTATACAGAGTAGGAACACAAAGAGTACATTATACAGAGTAGAAACACACAGAGTACATTATAAAGAGTAGAAACACACAGAGTACATTATACAGAGTAGAAACACACAGAGTACATTATACAGAGTAGAAACACACAGAGTACATTATACAGAGTAGAAACACAAAGAGTACATTATACAGAGTAGAAACACACAGAGTACATTATACAGAGTAGAAACACAAAGAGTACATTATACAGAGTAGAAACACAAAGAGTACATTATACAGAGTAGAAACACACAGAGTACATTATACAGAGTAGAAACACACAGAGTACATTATACAGAGTAGAAACACAAAGAGTACATTATACAGAGTAAAAACACACAGAGTACATTTTACAGAGTAGAAACACACAGAGTACATTATACAGAGTAGAAACACACAGAGTACATTATACAGAGTAGAAACACAAAGAGTACATTATACAGAGTAGAAACACACAGAGTACATTATAAAGAGTAGAAACACAAAGAGTACATTATACAGAGTAGAATCACACAGAGTACATTATACAGAGTAGAAACACAAAGAGTACATTAAACAGAGTAGAAACACACAGAGTACATTATACGGAGTAGAAACACACAAGAGTACATTATACAGAGTAGAAACACAAAGAGTACATTATACAGAGTAGAAACAGACAGAGTACATTATACAGAGTAGAAACACACAGAGTACATTATACAGAGTAGAAACGCAAAGAGTACATTATACAGAGTAGAAACACACAGAGTACATTATACAGAGGAGAAACACAAAGAGTACATTATACAGAGTAGAAACACAAAGAGTACATTATACAGGGTAGTAACACACAGAGTACATTATACAGAGTAGAAACACTTAGAGTACATTATACAGGGTAGAAACACAAAGAGTACATTATACAGAGTAGAAACACACAGAGTACATTATACAGAGTAGAAACACAAAGAGTACATTATACAGAGTAGAAACACACAGAGTACATTATACAGAGTAGAAACACACAGAGTACATTATACAGAGTAGAAACACACAGAGTACATTATACAGAGTAGAAACACAAAAAGTACATTATACAGAGTAGAAACACAAAGTGTACATTATACAGAGTAGAAACACAAAGAGTACATTATACAGAGTAGAAACACACAGAGTACATTATACAGAGTAGAAACACAAAGAGTACATTATACAGAGTAGAAACACACAGAGTACATTATACAGAGTAGAAACACAAAGAGTACATTATACAGAGTAGAAACACACAGAGTACATTATACAGAGTAGAAACACACAGAGTACATTATACAGAGTAGAAACACAAAGAGTACATTATACAGAGTAGAAACACAAAGAGTACATTATACAAAGTTATACAGAGTAGAAATACACAGAGTACATTATACAGGGTAGAAACACACAGAGTACATTATACAGAGTAGAAACACACAGAGTACATTATACAGAGTAGAAACACACAGAGTACATTATACAGAGTAGAAACACACAGAGTACATTATACAGAGTAGAAACACAAAGAGTACATTATACAGAGTAGAAACACAAAGAGTACATTATACAGAGTAGAAACACAAAGAGTACATTATACAGAGTAGAAACACAAAGAGTACATTATACAGAGTAGAAACACACAGAGTACATTATACAGAGTAGAAACACACAGAGTACATTATACAGAGTAGAAACACACAGAGTACATTATACAGAGTAGAAACACAAAAAGTACATTTTACAAAGTTATACAGAGTAGAAATACACAGAGTACATTATACAGAGTAGAAACACAAAAAGTACATTTTACAGAGTAGAAACACAAAGTGTACATTATACAGAGTAGAAACACAAAGAGTACATTATACAGAGTAGAAACACACAGAGTACATTATACAGAGTAGAAACACACAGAGTACATTATACAGAGTAGAAACACAAAGAGTACATTATACAGAGTAGAAACACACAGAGTACATTATACAGAGTAGAAACCCAAAGAGTACATTATACAGAGTAGAAACACAAAGAGTACATTATACAGAGTAGAAACACAACGAGTACATTATACAGAGTAGAAACACACAGAGTACATTATACAGAGTAGAAACACACAGAGTACATTATACAGAGTAGAAACACACAGAGTACATTATACAGAGTAGAAACGCAAAAAGTACATTATACAGAGTAGAAACACAAAGTGTACATTATACAGAGTAGAAACACAAAGAGTACATTATACAGAGTAGAAACACACAGAGTACATTATACAGAGTAGAAACACACAGAGTACATTATACAGAGTAGAAACACAAAGAGTACATTATACAGAGTAGAAACACAAAGAGTACATTATACAGAGTAGAAACACAAAGAGTACATTATACAGAGTAGAAACACAAAGAGTACATTATACAGAGTAGAAACACAAAGAGTACATTATACAGAGTAGAAACACAAAGAGTACATTATACAGAGTAGAAACACACAGAGTACATTATACAGAGTAGAAACACACAGACTTTATTATACAGAGTAGAAACACACAGAGTACATTATACAGAGTAGAAACACAAAGAGTACATTATACAGAGTAGAAACACAACGAGTACATTATACAGAGTAAAAACACACAGAGTACATTATACAGAGTAGAAACACACAGAGTACATTATACAGAGTAGAAACACACAGAGTACATTATACAGAGTAGAAACGCACAGAGTACATTATACAGAGTAGAAACACAAAGTGTACATTATACAGAGTAGAAACACAAAGAGTACATTATACAGAGTAGAAACACACAGAGTACATTATACAGAGTAGAAACACACAGAGTACATTATACAGAGTAGAAACACAAAGAGTACATTATACAGAGTAGAAACACAAAGAGTACATTATACAGAGTAGAAACACAAAGAGTACATTATACAGAGTAGAAACACAAAGAGTACATTATACAGAGTAGAAACACAAAGAGTACATTATACAGAGTAGAAACACAAAGAGTACATTATACAGAGTAGAAACACACAGAGTACATTATACAGAGTAGAAACACACAGACTTTATTATACAGAGTAGAAACACACAGAGTACATTATACAGAGTAGAAACACAAAGACTACACTATACAGAGTAGGAACACACAGAGTACATTATACAGAGTAGAAACACACAGAGTACATTATACAGAGTAGAAACACACACAGTACATTATACAGAGTAGAAACACAAAGAGTACATTATACAGAGTGGAAACACAAAGAGTACATTATACAGAGTAGAAACACAAAGAGTACATTATACAGAGTAGAAACACACAGAGTACATTATACAGAGTAGAAACACAAAGAGTACATTATACAGAGTAGAAACACACAGAGTACATTATACAGAGTAGAAACACACAGAGTACATTATACAGAGTAGAAACACACAGAGTACATTATACAGAGTATAAACACACATAGTACATTATACAGAGTAGAAACACAAAGAGTACATTATATAGAGTAGAAACACACAGAGTACATTATACAGAGTAGAAACAGACAGAGTACATTATACAGAGTAGAAACACAAAAAGTACATTATACAGAGTAGAAACACAAAGAGTACATTATACAGAGTAGAAACACAAAGAGTACATTATACAGAGTAGAAACACAAAGAGTACATTATACAGAGTAGAAACACACAGAGTACATTATACAGAGTAGAAACACACAGAGTACATTATACAGAGTAGAAACACAAAGAGTACATTACACAGAGTAGAAACACAAAGAGTACATTACACAGAGTAGAAACACAAAGAGTACATTACACAGAGTAGAAACACAAAGAGTACATTATACAGAGTAGAAACACACAGAGTACATTATACAGAGTAGAAACACACAGAGTACATTATACAGAGTAGAAACTCAAAAAGTACATTATACAGAGTAGAAACACAAAGTGTACATTATACAGAGTAGAAACACAAAGAGTACATTATACAGAGTAGAAACACACAGAGTACATTATACAGAGTAGAAACACACAGAGTACATTATACAGAGTAGAAACACAAAGAGTACATTATACAGAGTAGAAAGACAAAGAGTACATTATACAGAGTAGAAACCCAAAGAGTACATTATACAGAGTAGAAACACAAAGAGTACATTATACAGAGTAGAAACACAACGAGTACATTATACAGAGTAGAAACACACAGAGTACATTATACAGAGTAGAAACACACAGAGTACATTTCACAGAGTAGAAACACACAGAGTACATTATACAGAGTAGAAACGCAAAAAGTACATTATACAGAGTAGAAACACAAAGTGTACATTATACAGAGTAGAAACACAAAGAGTACATTATACAGAGTAGAAACACACAGAGTACATTATACAGAGTAGAAACACACAGAGTACATTATACAGAGTAGAAACACAAAGAGTACATTATACAGAGTAGAAACACAAAGAGTACATTATACAGAGTAGAAACACACAGAGTACATTATACAGAGTAGAAACACAAAGAGTACATTATACAGAGTAGAAACACAAAGAGTACATTATACAGAGTAGAAACACAAAGAGTACATTATACAGAGTAGAAACACACAGAGTACATTATACAGAGTAGAAACACACAGACTTTATTATACAGAGTAGAAACACACAGAGTACATTATACAGAGTAGAAACACAAAGGCTACACTATACAGAGTAGGAACACACAGAGTACATTATACAGAGTAGAAACACACAGAGTACATTATACAGAGTAGAAACACACAGAGTACATTATACAGAGTAGAAATACACAGAGTACATTATACAGAGTAGAAACACAAAGAGTACATTATACAGAGTAGAAACACAAAGAGTACATTATACAGAGTAGAAACACACAGAGTACATTATACAGAGTAGAAACACAAAGAGTACATTATACAGAGTAGAAACACACAGAGTACATTATACAGAGTAGAAACACACAGAGTACATTATACAGAGTAGAAACACACAGAGTACATTATACAGAGTATAAACACACATAGTACATTATACAGAGTAGAAACACAAAGAGTACATTATATAGAGTAGAAACACACAGAGTACATTATACAGAGTAGAAACAGACAGAGTACATTATACAGAGTAGAAACACAAAAAGTACATTTTACAGAGTAGAAACACAAAGAGTACATTATACAGAGTAGAAACACAAAGAGTACATTATACAGAGTAGAAACACAAAGAGTACATTATACAGAGTAGAAACACACAGAGTACATTATACAGAGTAGAAACACACAGAGTACATTATACAGAGTAGAAACACAAAGAGTACATTAATAGAGTAGAAACACAAAGAGTACATTACACAGAGTAGAAACACAAAGAGTACATTACACAGAGTAGAAACACAAAGAGTACATTATACAGAGTAGAAACACACAGAGTACATTATACAGAGTAGAAACACACAGAGTACATTATACAGAGTAGAAACACACAGATTACATTATACAGAGTAGAAACACAAAGAGTACCTTTTTCAGAGTATAAACACACATAGTACATTATACAGAGTAGAAACACAAAGAGTACATTATACAGAGTAGAAACACACAGAGTACATTATACAGAGAGAAACACACAGAGTACATTATACAGAGTAGAAACACAAAAAGTACATTATACAGAGTAGAAACACACAGAGTACATTATACAGGGTAGAAACACAAAGAGTACATTATACAGAGTAGAAACACAAAGAGTACATTATACAGAGTAGAAACACAAAGAGTACATTATACAGAGTAGAAACACAAAGAGTACATTATACAGAGTAGAAACACACAGAGTACATTATACAGAGTAGAAACACACAGAGTACATTATACAGAGTAGAAACACAAAGAGTACATTATACAGAGTAGAAACACACAGAGTACATTATACAGAGTAGAAACACACAGAGTACATTATACAGAGTAGAAACACAAAAAGTACATTTTACAAAGTTATACAGAGTAGAAATACACAGAGTACATTATACAGGGTAGAAACACACAGAGTACATTATACAGAGTAGAAACACACAGAGTACATTATACAGAGTAGAAACACACAGAGTACATTATACAGAGTAGAAACACACAGAGTACATTATACAGAGTAGAAACACACAGAGTACATTATACAGAGTAGAAACACACAGAGTACATTATACAGAGTAGAAACACAAAGAGTACATTATACAGAGTAGAAACACACAGAGTACATTATACAGAGTAGAAACACAAAGAGTACATTATACAGAGTAGAAACACACAGAGTACATTATACAGAGTAGAAACACACAGAGTACATTATACAGAGTAGAAACACAAAGAGTACATTATACAGAGTAGAA
Source organism: Bulinus truncatus (assembly GCA_021962125.1). NCBI lineage: Eukaryota > Metazoa > Mollusca > Gastropoda > Planorbidae > Bulinus > Bulinus truncatus. The sequence goes on from JAGDYQ010000012.1 coordinate 10,660,818, forward strand.
ACACACAGAGTACATTATACAGAGTAGAAACACAAAGAGTACATTATACAGAGTAGAAACACACAGAGTACATTATACAGAGTAGAAACACACAGAGTACATTATACAGGGTAGAAACACAAAGAGTACATTATACAGAGTAGAAACACACAGAGTACATTATACAGAGTAGAAACACAAAGAGTACATTATACAGAGTAGAAACACAAAGAGTACATTATACAGAGTAGAAACACAAAGAGTACATTATACAGAGTAGAAACACACAGAGTACATTATACAGAGTAGAAACACACAGAGTACATTATACAGAGTAGAAACACAAAGAGTACATTATACAGAGTAGAAACACACAGAGTACATTATACAGAGTAGAAACACAAAGAGTACATTATACAGAGTAGAAACACAAAGAGTACATTATACAGAGTAGAAACACACAGAGTACATTATACAGAGTAGAAACACACAGAGTACATTATACAGAGTAGAAACACAAAGAGTACATTATACAGAGTAGAAACACACAGAGTACATTATACAGAGTAGAAACACACAGAGTACATTATACAGAGTAGAAACACAAAGAGTACATTATACAGAGTAGAAACACACAGAGTACATTATACAGAGTAGAAACACAAAGAGTACATTATACAGAGTAGAAACACAAAGAGTACATTATACAGAGTAGTAACACACAGAGTACATTATACAGAGTAGAAACACACAGAGTACATTATACAGGGTAGAAACACACAGAGTACATTATACAGAGTAGAAACACATAGAGTACATTATACAGAGTAGAAACACAAAGAGTACATTATACAGAGTAGAAACACAAAGAGTACATTATACAGAGTAGAAACACAAAGAGTACATTATACAGAGTAGAAACACACAGAGTACATTATACAGAGTAGAAACACACAGAGTACATTATACAGAGTAGAAACACACAGAGTTCATTATACAAAGTAGAAACACAAAGAGTACATTATACAGAGTAGGAACACACAGAGTACATTATACAGAGTAGAAACACACAGAGTACATTATACAGAGTAGAAACACACAGAGTACATTATACAGAGTAGAAACACAAAGAGTACATTATACAGAGTAGAAACACACAGAGTACATTATACAGAGTAGAAACACACAGAGTACATTATACAGAGTAGAAACACAAAGAGTACATTATACAGAGTAGAAACACACAGAGTACATTATACAGAGTAGAAACACAAAGAGTACATTATACAGAGTAGAAACACACAGAGTACATTATACAGAGTAGAAACACACAGAGTACATTATACAGAGTAGAAACACAAAGAGTACATTATACAGAGTAGTAACACACAGAGTACATTATACAGAGTAGAAACACAAAGAGTACATTATACAGAGTAGAAACACAAAGAGTACATTATACAGAGTAGAAACACACAGAGTACATTATACAGAGTAGAAACACAAAGAGTACATTATACAGAGTAGAAACACACAGAGTACATTATACAGAGTAGAAACACACAGAGTACATTATACAGAGTAGAAACACACAGAGTACATTATACAGAGTAGAAACACAAAGAGTACATTATACAGAGTAGAAACACAAAGAGTACATTATACAGAGTAGAAACACAAAGAGTACATTATACAGAGTAGAAACACACAGAGTACATTATACAGAGTAGAAACACACAGAGTACATTATACAGAGTAGAAACACACAGAGTACATTATACAGAGTAGAAACACACAGAGTACATTATACAGAGTAGAAACACACAGAGTACATTATACAGAGTAGAAACACACAGAGTACATTATACAGAGTAGAAACACACAGAGTACATTATACAGAGTAGAAACACAAAGAGTACATTATACAGAGTAGAAACACACAGAGTACATTATAAAGAGTAGAAACACAAAGAGTACATTATACAGAGTAGAAACACACAGAGTACATTATACAGAGTAGAAACACAAAGAGTACATTATACAGAGTAGAAACACACAGAGTACATTATACAGAGTAGAAACACAAAGAGTACATTATACAGAGTAGAAACACAAAGAGTACATTATACAGAGTAGAAACACACAGAGTACATTATACAGAGTAGAAACACACAGAGTACATTATACAGAGTAGAAACACAAAGAGTACATTATACAGAGTAGAAACACACAGAGTACATTATACAGAGTAGAAACACAAAGAGTACATTATACAGAGTAGAAACACACAGAGTACGTTATACAGAGTAGAAACACAAACAGTACATTATACAGAGTAGAAACACAAAGAGTACATTATACAGGGTAGTAACACACAGAGTACATTATACAGAGTAGAAACACACAGAGTACATTATACAGAGTAGAAACACAAAGAGTACATTATACAGAGTAGAAACACACAGAGTACATTATACAGAGTAGAAACACAAAGAGTACATTATACAGAGTAGAAACACACAGAGTACATTATACAGAGTAGAAACACAAAGAGTACATTATACAGAGTAGAAACACACAGAGTACATTATACAGAGTAGAAACTCAAAAAGTACATTATACAGAGTAGAAACACAAAGAGTACATTATACAGGGTAGTAACACACAGAGTACATTATACAGAGTAGAAACACACAGAGTACATTATACAGAGTAGAAACACAAAGAGTACATTATACAGAGTAGAAACACACAGAGTACATTATACAGAGTAGAAACACAAAGAGTACATTATACAGAGTAGAAACACACAGAGTACATTATACAGAGTAGAAACACACAGAGTACATTATACAGAGTAGAAACACACAGAGTACATTATACAGAGTAGAAACACAAAGAGTACATTATACAGAGTAGAAACACAAAGAGTACATTATACAGAGTAGAAACACACAGAGTACATTATACAGAGTAGAAACACAAAGAGTACATTATACAGAGTAGAAACACACAGAGTACATTATACAGAGTAGAAACACACAGAGTACATTATACAGAGTAGAAACACAAAGAGTACATTATACAGAGTAGTAACACACAGAGTACATTATACAGAGTAGAAACACACAGAGTACATTATACAGGGTAGAAACACAAAGAGTACATTATACAGAGTAGAAACACATAGAGTACATTATACAGAGTAGAAACACAAAGAGTACATTATACAGAGTAGAAACACACAGAGTACATTATACAGAGTAGAAACACACAGAGTACATTATACAGAGTAGAAACACACAGAGTACATTATACAGAGTAGAAACACACAGAGTACATTATACAGAGTAGAAACACAAAGAGTACATTATACAGAGTAGAAACACACAGAGTACGTTATACAGAGTAGAAACACAAACAGTACATTATACAGAGTAGAAACACAAAGAGTACATTATACAGGGTAGAAACACACAGAGTACATTATACAGAGTAGAAACACAAAGAGTACATTATACAGAGTAGAAACACACAGTGTACGTTATACAGAGTAGAAACACAAACAGTACATTATACAGAGTAGAAACACAAAGAGTACATTATACAGGGTAGAAACACACAGAGTACATTATACAGAGTAGAAACACACAGAGTACATTATACAGAGTAGAAACACACAGAGTACATTATACAGAGTAGAAACACACAGAGTACATTATACAGAGTAGAAACACAAAGAGTACATTATACAGAGTAGAAACACTAGAGTACAGTTATACAGAGTAGAAACACACAGAGTACATTATACAGAGTAGAAACACAAAGAGTACATTATACAGGGTAGAAACACACAGAGTACATTATACAGAGTAGAAACACACAGAGTACATTATACAGGGTAGAAACACAAAGAGTACATTATACAGAGTAGAAACACACAGAGTACATTATACAGAGTAGAAACACAAAGAGTACATTATACAGAGTAGAAACACAAAGAGTACATTATACAGAGTAGAAACACAAAGAGTACATTATACAGAGTAGAAACACACAGAGTACATTATACAGAGTAGAAACACAAAGAGTACATTATACAGAGTAGAAACACACAGAGTACATTATACAGAGTAGAAACACACAGAGTACATTATACAGAGTAGAAACACACAGAGTACATTATACAGAGTAGAAACACACAGAGTACATTATACAGAGTAGAAACACACAGAGTACATTATACAGAGTAGAAACACACAGAGTACATTATACAGAGTAGAAACACACAGAGTACATTATACAGAGTAGAAACACAAAGAGTACATTATACAGAGTAGAAACACAAAGAGTACATTATACAGAGTAGAAACACACAGAGTACATTATACAGAGTAGAAACACAAAGAGTACATTATACAGAGTAGAAACACACAGAGTACATTATACAGAGTAGAAACACACAGAGTACATTATACAGAGTAGAAACACACAGAGTACATTATACAAAGTAGAAACACAAAGAGTACATTATACAGAGTAGAACACACAGAGTACATTATACAGAGTAGAAACACACAGAGTACATTATACAGAGTAGAAACACACAGAGTACATTATACAGAGTAGAAACACACAGAGTACATTATACAGAGTAGAAACACACAGAGTACATTATACAGAGTAGAAACACACAGAGTACATTATACAGAGTAGAAACACACAGAGTACATTATACAGAGTAGAAACACACAGAGTACATTATACAGAGTAGAAACACACAGAGTACATTATACAGAGTAGAAACACAAAGAGTACATTATACAGAGTAGAAACACAAAGAGTACATTATACAGAGTAGAAACACACAGAGTACATTATACAGAGTAGAAACACACAGAGTACATTATACAGAGTAGAAACTCACAGAGTACATTATACAGAGTAGAAACACACAGAGTACATTATACAGAGTAGAAACACACAGAGTTCATTATACAAAGTAGAAACACAAAGAGTACATTATACAGAGTAGGAACACACAGAGTACATTATACAGAGTAGAAACACACAGAGTACATTATACAGAGTAGAAACACAAAGAGTACATTATACAGAGTAGGAACACAAAGAGTACATTATACAGAGTAGAAACACACAGAGTACATTATAAAGAGTAGAAACACACAGAGTACATTATACAGAGTAGAAACACAAAGAGTACATTATACAGAGTAGAAACACACAGAGTACATTATACAGAGTAGAAACACAAAGAGTACATTATACAGAGTAGAAACACACAGAGTATATTATACAGAGTAGAAACGCAAAAAGTACATTATACAGAGTAGAAACACAAAGAGTACATTATACAGGGTAGTAACACACAGAGTACATTATACAGAGTAGAAACACAAAGAGTACATTATACAGAGTAGAAACACAAAGAGTACATTATACAGAGTAGAAACACACAGAGTACATTATACAGAGTAGAAACACACAGAGTACATTATACAGAGTAGAAACACACAGAGTACATTATACAGAGTAGAAACACACAGAGTACATTATACAGAGTAGAAACACAAAGAGTACATTATACAGAGTAGAAACACACAGAGTACATTATACAGAGTAGAAACACACAGAGTACATTATACAGAGTAGAAACACAAAGAGTACATTATACAGAGTAGAAACACACAGAGTACATTATACAGAGTAGAAACACAAAGAGTACATTATACAGAGTAGAAACACAAAGAGTACATTATACAGGGTAGTAACACACAGAGTACATTATACAGAGTAGAAACACACAGAGTACATTATACAGAGTAGAAACACAAAGAGTACATTATACAGAGTAGAAACACACAGAGTACATTATACAGAGTAGAAACACAAAGAGTACATTATACAGAGTAGAAACACACAGAGTACATTATACAGAGTAGAAACACACAGAGTACATTATACAGAGTAGAAACACAAAGAGTACATTATACAGAGTAGAAACACACAGAGTACATTATACAGAGTAGAAACACAAAGAGTACATTATACAGAGTAGAAACACACAGAGTACATTATACAGAGTAGAAACACAAAGAGTACATTATACAGAGTAGAAACACACAGAGTACATTATACAGAGTAGAAACACAAAGAGTACATTATACAGAGTAGAAACACACAGAGTACATTATACAGAGTAGAAACACACAGAGTACATTATACAGAGTAGAAACACAAAGAGTACATTATACAGAGTAGAAACACACAGAGTACATTATACAGAGTAGAAACACACAGAGTACATTATACAGAGTAGAAACACACAGAGTACATTATACAGAGTAGAAACACACAGAGTACATTATACAGAGTAGAAACACACAGAGTACATTATACAGAGTAGAAACACAAAGAGTACATTATACAGAGTAGGAACACAAAGAGTACATTATACAGAGTAGAAACACACAGAGTACATTATAAAGAGTAGAAACACACAGAGTACATTATACAGAGTAGAAACACAAAGAGTACATTATACAGAGTAGAAACACACAGAGTACATTATACAGAGTAGAAACACAAAGAGTACATTATACAGAGTAGAAACACACAGAGTACATTATACAGAGTAGAAACACAAAAAGTACATTTTACAAAGTTATACAGAGTAGAAATACACAGAGTACATTATACAGGGTAGAAACACACAGAGTACATTATACAGAGTAGAAACACACAGAGTACATTATACAGAGTAGAAACACAAAGAGTACATTATACAGAGTAGAAACACATAGAGTACATTATACAGAGTAGAAACACAAAGAGTACATTATACAGAGTAGAAACACAAAGAGTACATTATACAGAGTAGAAACACACAGAGTACATTATACAGAGTAGAAACACACAGAGTACATTATACAGAGTAGAAACACACAGAGTACATTATACAGAGTAGAAACACACAGAGTACAATATACAGAGTAGAAACACACAGAGTACATTATACAGAGTAGAAACACACAGAGTACATTATACAGAGTAGAAACACAAAGAGTACATTATACAGAGTAGAAACACAAAGAGTACATTATACAGAGTAGAAACACACAGAGTACATTATACAGAGTAGAAACACACAGAGTACATTATACAGAGTAGAAACACAAAGAGTACATTATACAGAGTAGAAACACACAGAGTACATTATACAGAGTAGAAACACAAAGAGTACATTATACAGAGTAGAAACACAAAGAGTACATTATACAGAGTAGAAACACACAGAGTACATTATACAGAGTAGAAACACACAGAGTACATTATACAGAGTAGAAACACACAGAGTACATTATACAGAGTAGAAACACAAAGAGTACATTATACAGAGTAGAAACACACAGAGTACATTATACAGAGTAGAAACACAAAGAGTACATTATACAGAGTAGAAACACACAGAGTACATTATACAGAGTAGAAACACACAGAGTACATTAAACAAGTAGAAACACACAGAGTACATTATACAGAGTAGAAACACAAAGAGTACATTATACAGAGTAGAAACACAAAGAGTACATTATACAGAGTAGAAACACACAGAGTACATTATACAGAGTAGAAACACACAGAGTACATTATACAGAGTAGAAACACACAGAGTACATTATACAGAGTAGAAACACACAGAGTACATTATACAGAGTAGAAACACAAAGAGTACATTATACAGAGTAGAAACACACAGAGTACATTATACAGAGTAGAAACACAAAGAGTACATTATACAGAGTAGAAACACACAGAGTACATTATACAGAGTAGAAACACAAACAGTACATTACACAGAGTAGAAACACACGGAGTACATTATACAGGGTAGAAACACAAAGAGTATTATTATACAGAGTAGAAACACACAGAGTACATTATACAGAGTAGAAACACAAAGAGTACATTATACAGAGTAGAAACACACAGAGTACATTATACAGAGTAGAAACACAAAGAGTACATTATACAGAGTAGAAACACACAGAGTACATTATACAGAGTAGAAACACACAGAGTACATTATACAGAGTAGAAACACACAGAGTACATTATACAGAGTAGAAACACAAAGAGTACATTATACAGAGTAGAAACACACAGAGTACATTTTACAAAGTAGAAACACACAGAGTACATTATACAGAGTAGAAACATACAGAATACATTATAAAGAGTAGAAACTTACAGAGTACATTATACAGAGAAGAAACACACAGAGTACATTATACAGAGTAGAAAACTTAAAGAGTACATTATACAGAGTAGAAACACACAGAGTACATTATACAGAGTAGAAACACAAAGAGTACATTAAACAGAGTAGAAACTCACAGAGTACATTATACAGAGTAGAAACACAAAGAGTACATTATACAGAGTAGAAACACAAAGAGTACATTATACAGAGTAGAAACACACAGAGTACATTATACAGAGTAGAAACACACAGAGTACATTATACAGAGTAGAAACGCAAAGAGTACATTATACAGAGTAGAAACACACAGAGTACATTATACAGAGTAGAAACACACAGAGTACATTATACAGAGTAGAAACACAAACAGTACATTTTTCAGAGTAGAAACACACAGAGTACATTATACAGAGTAGAAACACACAGAGTACATTATACAGAGTAGAAACGCAAAAAGTACATTATACAGAGTAGAAACACAAAGAGTACATTATACAGAGTAGAAACACACAGAGTACATTATACAGAGTAGAAACACACAGAGTACATTATACAGAGTAGAAACACAAAGAGTACATTATACAGAGTAGAAACACACAGAGTACATTATACAGAGTAGAAACACAAAGAGTACATTATACAGAGTAGAAACACACAGAGTACATTATACAGAGTAGAAACACAAAGAGTACATTATACAGAGTAGAAACACAAAGAGTACATTATACAGAGTAGAAACACAAAGAGTACATTATACAGAGTAGAAACACAAAGAGTACATTATACAGAGTAGAAACACAAAGAGTACATTATACAGAGTAGAAACACACAGAGTACATTATACAGAGTAGAAACACACAGAGTACATTATATAGAGTAGAAACACACAGAGTTCATTATACAAAGTAGAAACACAAAGAGTACATTATACAGAGTAGGAACACACAGAGTACATTATACAGAGTAGAAACACACAGAGTACATTATACAGAGTAGAAACACACAGAGTACATTATACAGAGTAGAAACACACAGAGTACATTATACAGAGTAGAAACACACAGAGTACATTATACAGGGTAGAAACACACAGAGTACATTATACAGAGTAGAAACACACAGAGTACATTATACAGAGTAGAAACACACAGAGTACATTATACAGAGTAGAAACACACAGAGTACATTATACAGAGTAGAAACACAAAGAGTACATTATACAGAGTAGAAACACAAAGAGTACATTATACAGAGTAGAAACACAAAGAGTACATTATACAGAGTAGAAACACACAGAGTACATTATACAGAGTAGAAACTCACAGAGTACATTATACAGAGTAGAAACACACAGAGTACATTATACAGAGTAGAAACACACAGAGTACATTATACAGAGTAGAAACACAAAGAGTACATTATACAGAGTAGGAACACACAGAGTACATTATACAGAGTAGAAACACACAGAGTACATTATACAGAGTAGAAACACAAAGAGTACATTATACAGAGTAGGAACACAAAGAGTACATTATACAGAGTAGAAACACACAGAGTACATTATAAAGAGTAGAAACACACAGAGTACATTATACAGAGTAGAAACACAAAGAGTACATTATACAGAGTAGAAACACACAGAGTACATTATACAGAGTAGAAACACACAGAGTACATTATACAGAGTAGAAACACACAGAGTAAATTATAAAGAGTAGAAAACAAAAAGTACATTATACAGAGTAGAAACACAAAGAGTACATTATACAGGGTAGTAACACACAGAGTACATTATACAGAGTAGAAACACACAGAGTACATTATACAGAGTAGAAACACAAAAAGTACATTATACAGAGTAGAAACACACAGAGTACATTATACAGAGTAGAAACACAAAGAGTACATTATACAGAGTAGAAACACACAGAGTACATTATACAGAGTAGAAACACACAGAGTACATTATACAGAGTAGAAACACAAAGAGTACATTATACAGAGTAGAAACACAAAGAGTACATTATACAGAGTAGAAACACACAGAGTACATTATACAGAGTAGAAACACAAAGAGTACATTATACAGAGTAGAAACACACAGAGTACATTATACAGAGTAGAAACACACAGAGTACATTATACAGAGTAGAAACACAAAGAGTACATTATACAGAGTAGTAACACACAGAGTACATTATACAGAGTAGAAACACACAGAGTACATTATACAGGGTAGAAACACAAAGAGTACATTATACAGAGTAGAAACACACAGAGTACATTATACAGAGTAGAAACACAAAGAGTACATTATACAGAGTAGAAACACACAGAGTACATTATACAGAGTAGAAACACACAGAGTACATTATACAGAGTAGAAACACACAGAGTACATTATACAGAGTAGAAACACACAGAGTACATTATACAGAGTAGAAACACAAAGAGTACATTATACAGAGTAGAAACACACAGAGTACATTATACAGAGTAGAAACACAAAGAGTACATTATACAGAGTAGAAACACACAGAGTACATTATACAGAGTAGAAACACAAAGAGTACATTAAACAGAGTAGAAACACACAGAGTACATTATACAGAGTAGAAACACAAAGAGTACATTATACAGAGTAGAAACACAAAGAGTACATTATACAGAGTAGAAACACACAGAGTACATTATACAGAGTAGAAACACACAGAGTACATTATACAGAGTAGAAACACACAGAGTACATTATACAGAGTAGAAACACAAAGAGTACATTATACAGAGTAGAAACACAAAGAGTACATTATACAGAGTAGGAACACAAAGAGTACATTATACAGAGTAGAAACACACAGAGTACATTATAAAGAGTAGAAACACACAGAGTACATTATACAGAGTAGAAACACAAAGAGTACATTATACAGAGTAGAAACACACAGAGTACATTATACAGAGTAGAAACACAAAGAGTACATTATACAGAGTAGAAACACACAGAGTATATTATACAGAGTAGAAACGCAAAAAGTACATTATACAGAGTAGAAACACAAAGAGTACATTATACAGGGTAGTAACACACAGAGTACATTATACAGAGTAGAAACACACAGAGTACATTATACAGAGTAGAAACACAAAGAGTACATTATACAGAGTAGAAACACACAGAGTACATTATACAGAGTAGAAACACAAAGAGTACATTATACAGAGTAGAAACACACAGAGTACATTATACAGAGTAGAAACACACAGAGTACATTATACAGAGTAGAAACACAAAGAGTACATTATACAGAGTAGAAACACACAGAGTACATTATACAGAGTAGAAACACACAGAGTACATTATACAGAGTAGAAACACAAAGAGTACATTATACAGAGTAGAAACACACAGAGTACATTATACAGAGTAGAAACACAAACAGTACATTATACAGAGTAGAAACACAAAGAGTACATTATACAGAGTAGTAACACACAGAGTACATTATACAGAGTAGAAACACAAAGTGTACATTATACAGAGTAGAAACACAAAGAGTACATTATACAGAGTAGAAACACACAGAGTACATTATACAGAGTAGAAACACAAAGAGTACATTATACAGAGTAGAAACACACAGAGTACATTTTACAGAGTAGAAACACACAGAGTACATTATACAGAGTAGAAACACACAGAGTACATTATACAGAGTAGAAACACACAGAGTACATTATACAGAGTAGAAACACAAAGAGTACATTATACAGAGTAGAAACACACAGAGTACATTATACAGAGTAGAAACACAAAGAGTACATTATACAGAGTAGAAACACACAGAGTACATTATACAGAGTAGAAACACAAAGAGTACATTAAACAGAGTAGAAACACACAGAGTACATTATACAGAGTAGAAACACAAAGAGTACATTATACAGAGTAGAAACACAAAGAGTACATTATACAGAGTAGAAACACACAGAGTACATTATACAGAGTAGAAACACACAGAGTACATTATACAGAGTAGAAACACACAGAGTACATTATACAGAGTAGAAACACACAGAGTACATTATACAGAGTAGAAACACAAAGAGTACATTATACAGAGTAGAAACACACAGAGTACATTATACAGAGTAGAAACACAAAGAGTACATTATACAGAGTAGAAACACACAGAGTACGTTATACAGAGTAGAAACACAAACAGTACATTATACAGAGTAGAAACACAAAGAGTACATTATACAGGGTAGTAACACACAGAGTACATTATACAGAGTAGAAACACACAGAGTACATTATACAGGGTAGAAACACAAAGAGTACATTATACAGAGTAGAAACACACAGAGTACATTATACAGAGTAGAAACACAAAGAGTACATTATACAGAGTAGAAACACACAGAGTACATTATACAGAGTAGAAACACACAGAGTACATTATACAGAGTAGAAACACACAGAGTACATTATACAGAGTAGAAACACAAAGAGTACATTATACAGAGTAGAAACACACAGAGTACATTTTACAAAGTAGAAACACACAGAGTACATTATACAGAGTAGAAACACACAGAGTACATTATACAGAGTAGAAACACAAAGAGTACATTATACAGAGTAGAAACACACAGAGTACATTATACAGAGTAGAAACTTAAAGAGTACATTATACAGAGTAGAAACACACAGAGTACATTATACAGAGTAGAAACACAAAGAGTACATTAAACAGAGTAGAAACACACAGAGTACATTATACAGAGTAGAAACACAAAGAGTACATTATACAGAGTAGAAACACAAAGAGTACATTATACAGAGTAGAAACACACAGAGTACATTATACAGAGTAGAAACACACAGAGTACATTATACAGAGTAGAAACACAAAGAGTACATTATACAGAGTAGAAACACACAGAGTACATTATACAGAGTAGAAACACACAGAGTACATTATACAGAGTAGAAACACAAAGAGTACATTATACAGAGTAGAAACACACAGAGTACATTATACAGAGTAGAAACACACAGAGTACATTATACAGAGTAGAAACATACAGAGTATATTATACAGAGAAGAAACACTCAGAGTAAATTAAACAGAGTAGAAACATACAGAGTACAATATACAGAGTAGAAACACACAGAGTACATTATACAGAGTAGAAACACAAAGAGTACATTATACAGAGTAGAAACACAAAGAGTACATTTAACAGAGTAGAAACACACAGAGTACATTATACAGAGTAGAAACACACAGAGTACATTACACAGAGTAGAAACACACAGAGTACATTATACAGAGTAGAAACACACAGACTTTATTATACAGAGTAGAAACACACAGAGTACATTATACAGAGTAGAAACACACAGACTTTATTATACAGAGTAGAAACACACAGAGTACATTATACAGAGTAGAAACACACAGAGTACATTATACAGAGTAGAAACACACAGAGTACATTATACAGAGTAGAAACACACAGAGTACATTATACAGAGTAGAAACACACAGAGTACATTATACAGAGTAGAAACACACAGAGTACATTATACAGAGTAGAAACACACAGAGTACATTATACAGAGTAAAAACACACAGAGTACATTATACAGAGTAGAAACACACAGAGTACATTATACAGAGTAGAAACACACAGAGTACATTATACAGAGTAGAAACACACAGAGTACATTATACAGAGTAGAAACACACAGAGTACATTATACAGAGTAGAAACACAAAGAGTACATTATACAGAGTAGAAACACACAGAGTACATTATACAGAGTAGAAACACAAAGAGTACATTATACAGAGTAGAAACACAAAGAGTACATTATACAGAGTAGAAACACACAGAGTACATTATACAGAGTAGAAACACACAGAGTACATTATACAGAGTAGAAACACACAGAGTACATTAAACAGAGTAGAAACACACAGAGTACATTATACAGAGTAGAAACACACAGAGTACATTACACAGAGTAGAAACACACAGAGTACATTATACAGAGTAGAAACACACAGACTTTATTATACAGAGTAGAAACACACAGAGTACATTATACAGAGTAGAAACACACAGACTTTATTATACAGAGTAGAAACACACAGAGTACATTATACAGAGTAGAAACACACAGAGTACATTATACAGAGTAGAAACACAAAGAGTACATTATACAGAGTAGAAACACACAGAGTACATTATACAGAGTAGAAACACACAGAGTACATTATACAGAGTAGAAACACAAAGAGTACATTATACAGAGTAGAAACACAAAGAGTACATTATACAGAGTAGAAACACACAGAGTACATTATACAGAGTAGAAACACACAGAGTACATTATACAGAGTAGAAACACACAGAGTACATTATACAGAGTAGAAACACAAAGAGTACATTATACAGAGTAGAAACACAAAGAGTACATTATACAGAGTAGAAACACAAAGAGTACATTATACAGAGTAGAAACACAAAGAGTACATTATACAGAGTAGAAACACACAGAGTACATTATACAGAGTAGAAACACAAAGAGTACATTATACAGAGTAGAAACACAAAGAGTACATTATACAGAGTAGAAACACAAAGAGTACATTATACAGAGTAGAAACACACAGAGTACATTATACAGAGTAGAAACACACAGAGTACATTATACAGAGTAGAAACACAAAGAGTACATTATACAGAGTAGAAACACACAGAGTACATTATACAGAGTAGAAACACACAGAGTACATTATACAGAGTAGAAACACAAAAAGTACATTTTACAGAGTAGAAACACAAAGTGTACATTATACAGAGTAGAAACACAAAGAGTACATTATACAGAGTAGAAACACACAGAGTACATTATACAGAGTAGAAACACACAGAGTACATTTTACAGAGTAGAAACACACAGAGTACATTATACAGAGTAGAAACACACAGAGTACATTATACAGAGTAGAAACACACAGAGTACATTATACAGAGTAGAAACACACAGAGTACATTATACAGAGTAGAAACACACAGAGTACATTATACAGAGTAGAAACACAAAGAGTACATTATACAGAGTAGAAACACAAAGAGTACATTATACAGAGTAGAAACACACAGAGTACATTATACAGAGTAGAAACACACAGAGTACATTATACAGAGTAGAAACGCAAAGAGTACATTATACAGAGTAGAAACACACAGAGTACATTATACAGAGTAGAAACACACAGAGTACATTATACAGAGTAGAAACACAAACAGTACATTTTTCAGAGTAGAAACACACAGAGTACATTATACAGAGTAGAAACACACAGAGTACATTATACAGAGTAGAAACACAAAGAGTACATTATACAGAGTAGAAACACAAAGAGTACATTATACAGAGTAGAAACACAAAGAGTACATTATACAGAGTAGAAACACAAAGAGTGCATTATACAGAGTAGAAACACAAAGAGTACATTATACAGAGTAGAAACACAAAGAGTACATTTAACAGAGTAGAAACACACAGAGTACATTATACAGAGTAGAAACACACAGAGTACATTATACAGAGTAGAAACACAAAGAGTACATTATACAGAGTAGAAACACACAGAGTACATTATACAGAGTAGAAACACACAGAGTACATTATACAGAGTAGAAACACACAGACTTTATTATACAGAGTAGAAACACACAGAGTACATTATACAGAGTAGAAACACACAGAGTACATTATACAGAGTAGAAACACACAGAGTACATTATACAGAGTAGAAACACACAGAGTACATTATACAGAGTAGAAACACAAAGAGTACATTATACAGAGTAGAAACACACAGAGTACATTATACAGAGTAGAAACACAAAGAGTACATTATACAGAGTAGAAACACAAAGAGTACATTATACAGAGTAGAAACACACAGAGTACATTATACAGAGTAGAAACACACAGAGTACATTATACAGAGTAGAAACACACAGAGTACATTATACAGAGTAGAAACACACAGAGTACATTATACAGAGTAGAAACGCAAAAAGTACATTATACAGAGTAGAAACACAAAGAGTACATTATACAGAGTAGAAACACAAAGAGTACATTATACAGAGTAGAAACACAAAGAGTGCATTATACAGAGTAGAAACACAAAGAGTACATTATACAGAGTAGAAACACAAAGAGTACATTATACAGAGTAGAAACACAAAGAGTACATTAAACAGAGTAGAAACACACAGAGTACATTATACAGAGTAGAAACACACAGAGTACATTACACAGAGTAGAAACACACAGAGTACATTATACAGAGTAGAAACACACAGACTTTATTATACAGAGTAGAAACACACAGAGTACATTATACAGAGTAGAAACACACAGACTTTATTATACAGAGTAGAAACACACAGAGTACATTATACAGAGTAGAAACACACAGAGTACATTATACAGAGTAGAAACACAAAGAGTACATTATACAGAGTAGAAACACACAGAGTACATTATACAGAGTAGAAACACAAAGAGTACATTATACAGAGTAGAAACACAAAGAGTACATTATACAGAGTAGAAACACAAAGAGTACATTATACAGAGTAGAAACACACAGAGTACATTATACAGAGTAGAAACACACAGAGTACATTATACAGAGTAGAAACACACAGAGTACATTATACAGAGTAGAAACACAAAGAGTACATTATACAGAGTAGAAACACAAAGAGTACATTATACAGAGTAGAAACACAAAGAGTACATTATACAGAGTAGAAACACAAAGAGTACATTATACAGAGTAGAAACACACAGAGTACATTATACAGAGTAGAAACACAAAGAGTACATTATACAGAGTAGAAACACAAAGAGTACATTATACAGAATAGAAACACAAAGAGTACATTATACAGAGTAGAAACACACAGAGTACATTTTTCAGAGTAGAAACACACAGAGTACATTATACAGAGTAGAAACACAAAGAGTACATTATACAGAGTAGAAACACACAGAGTACATTATACAGAGTAGAAACACACAGAGTACATTATACAGAGTAGAAACGCAAAAAGTACATTATACAGAGTAGAAACACAAAGTGTACATTATACAGAGTAGAAACACAAAGAGTACATTATACAGAGTAGAAACACACAGAGTACATTATACAGAGTAGAAACACACAGAGTACATTATACAGAGTAGAAACACACAGAGTACATTATACAGAGTAGAAACACAAAGAGTACATTATACAGAGTAGAAACACAAAGAGTACATTATACAGAGTAGAAACACACAGAGTACATTATACAGAGTAGAAACACAAAGAGTACATTATACAGAGTAGAAACACACAGAGTACATTATACAGAGTAGAAACACACAGAGTACATTATACAGAGTAGAAACACAAAAAGTACATTATACAGAGTAGAAACACAAAGAGTACATTATACAGAGTAGAAACACAAAGAGTACATTATACAGAGTAGAAACACAAAGAGTACATTATACAGAGTAGAAACACAAAGAGTACATTATACAGAGTAGAAACACAAAGAGTACATTATACAGAGTAGAAACACAAAGAGTACATTATACAGAGTAGAAACACACAGAGTACATTATACAGAGTAGAAACACACAGAGTACATTATACAGAGTAGAAACACACAGAGTACATTATACAGAGTAGAAACACACAGAGTACATTATACAGAGTAGAAACACAAAGAGTACATTATACAGAGTAGAAACACACAGAGTACATTATACAGAGTAGAAACACACAGAGTACATTATACAGAGTAGAAACACACAGAGTACATTATACAGAGTAGAAACACGACGTTCAGGTTGGATGGGGGACAATGTGGGCATTAAATAATTCTAGTTTGAATTTTTAGATAGAAATGCAAACATTATTGCGACATTTCTATAGTGACATGGGGAACACAGTATCTCCACAACAGATAATATAGGCCTATGTTTATAAGTCCATCTCAAAGAGAGGTGCGTGGAATGTTTGGAATGACCAAGACTTTAGTCAGGAATGTAAAACGTTATTCTAATTGGCCAAATTTGGGGCTTGATGATAGAAGTCAGATTTATTGCTTGTCTTACAATAGAATTGTGGAAACACGGCTGACAAAAATGTGCATATTGCTCGGGCTAAGAATTTAGGTTTTCTCATAAATATATTCGATGAACACATTACAGCTGGCATCTTATTTAGCAGTTGGTGAATTTACTTAATTGCTGACCAATGGCTTGAGAAAGTATGTTCTTGTCAACCACAGATGTTATAAATAGGCTGGATCTGATTAGAGAATCGCTAAACATTGCAATGATAGATGGACCAGATGTGTAGGGCTATTAGTCCAGAAA
This sequence comes from Bulinus truncatus, assembly GCA_021962125.1. Lineage (NCBI taxonomy): Eukaryota > Metazoa > Mollusca > Gastropoda > Planorbidae > Bulinus > Bulinus truncatus. The sequence continues at coordinate 10,679,555 of JAGDYQ010000012.1, forward strand.
CATTTTCCGTCAACTGTTCAGCCAAAACCTCATAACAAAAAGGAGATTACAAGAAGGTGTGTTATGTGAGTTAAACGCAGTACTCACAGAGAATATAGATAGGCATGTCACGTACCTTTGTGTGTCACACCATATTTTGAAGTATTTTACTAAAAACATTAATAAATCTATCTTGCATTAAAATAACGTTTATTTATTTATTAAAAACAAATCAACATTAATTTATTGACCACAATCTACATTGTAAATAGGATTATTTCACTCTCCTCTCTCTCGATTTCCCTTTTTTCTATCTCCCTTTCTCTTTCAAGCCTAGCTCCTCCCCAAACACCCATAATTACACAGATAATAAAACTACCGTCATTTGCTTGCCACCCACACAACCCTCCACCTAACAAGCTTAAGGTGATCCATACACCGATGCAAGGTTTCAGCTACTTTGTTTTGCTTTTTTTTTTATTTTTTAAGCTACACTAACCATTTTTGGCACATGCATTCAACAGACAAATTAATGAAGAAAGAAATAAAAAAAAAATTATAAAAATTATAAAAAATGTATTATGTGACTTTTTGGGGTGAAAAAGTGTAATTTTAAGACATATTTTCAAAGAACCAATTTTTAAAATCTATTGTAGATATCATAAAATAACTTTGCACAAATGTTAATAAACAAACGTTCAATTTTTTTTTTTTTTAGAAAAAATGGAAAATAAATAAACTGTGAATTTTTTATTTCGGTACACTCAAAAAAGTTACATTTTTAAGGGTTAGGTAAGAAAAAAATTAGTATTTCCAAAAAAAAATTGGAGAACTGTCAACAATAGATATAACAATAAGCATGCGAAATTGTAAGCTTATATCTTAAGTAGTTTTTTGGTGAAAGTGTCGAAAAGGTACAAGATTTTTTTTTAAAAATCGATTTTGAGAAAACCGCAAAAAAAAAAAAAAAAAAAACTGTCAAAAACCTCTGTTAAACAAAATACATGGCCCAAAAAGATAGTTAATGATTAGACCGTGATAGTAAGCCATATTTCAATATGAAAAAACAATTTTAACACTATAAAAATCATCAGAAAAAAATCAACTTTTTTTTTATCGGGAATTCCCTGTTCTATTTTTAGACGCCTGGGTTACCTTAAGTGCAATTACGGTAACCATATGCGAAAGCAGGTGGCAATTAAGGTTTATACAAAAACCGACTTTTAAAAAAAACCGGTTGTCGAAGGTCAATTTCTCAACAAAAAAAAAAAAACCGGCGAAAACCGGTTTTCAGTTTTACTAAAAAAATAAGTGAAATAACGGATATTTAAAACATTCTAGCAATAATTATTTTCAATGTATGTCGTATTTAATTAACGTGTTTGATAAAGAATAAAGTATAATGTAATTATGTCAACCATTTTTTTATGTAAAACAATAAATACAAGAAAATAATTATCAATATGACAGTCAAAATACTACTACTGTCTATATGTTAATTTAAATTGATTTATAGTAGGGCTGCTGATTAAACTGCGTTAATTTGCGATTAACGCGTCAAAAAATATTTGCGATTAAAATTTTTAACGCAACACCTAAATGCGTTAATTTGACCAAAATACTTAAAATTCACCAGATCGATTAGAAACAGAATTTTACTCAATGATTTGAAGTTAAGGTCTGTTCACTTATGAAGTAGATCTATTACCCCTACCCCGTCGCATTTCGCACTACCCTCTCCTTCAGGTATGTCGACTAAAGCCCCATAATATAAAATGACGATGTTTTTGTTATATATAGTGTTGTTTTCGTCAACGAGAACTAAAACTAAAACTAAAATTAGCAGCAAGACTAAAACTAGACGAAAACTGAAATTATTACAGAAAAAACGAAATAAAAACTGAAACTATAATATAGTGTTGCTATCGTTCACGAAAACTAAAACTAAAACCTTCGTTAACGAAAATGTTGACTTTTCGTCAACGAGAACTAAAACTAAAATTAGAAACAAGACTAAAACTAGACGAAAACTAAAATTATTACAGAAAAAACGAAATAAAAACTGAAACTAAAATATGACCTGGGACTAAAACAACACAAGTTATATAGCCCTTCGACAATAAACATTATGCTCCCTTCCCGGTCGATGTAATAAGAGAAAAGTTTCATTCACTACATTATATACTGTAGTGTATTGGTGGAGGTACAACATTGTATTGTTGAAGGTAAAAAACAACAAGTGTATAATGAACTCGTTTATAATTAGATCAAAATAACGAGACGCTAGAAATTTTGTTTGATCATTTTTTTCTGCGTGTAATTTTGTATCGCACTTTGATAATACAGCATCTTGCCGGTCACGTCTGCTACAGTTTCATATTCATGACACTGTAATCAGTGTCTAGACTTGGCTGATACATACATCTGTACACGAGACAGGGGTTGTATTTTTCAGAATTATTGTGACACTGAGTTAAATTTAACATTTTATATAGGGCTGTTGATTAATGCGATTAAAGTGCAATTGGTGCTTTAAAAAATATACGATTACATATTTAACACAAACACATGTATGCATTAAATTTTACCCAAATCCTGTTATTTCAGAGTTGCAGAAAAAAAATCAGTAAATAACCCAATTCTATAACCAGATCAGACAAGATTTTAAAAAAAAAGTAAAAAAAAAAACACCGGAACACAGAAACTGTCACGTTTATATAGCAGCGATATGACCTTGAAACAATAGGATTGTCATTTCTTAATTCTAATGTATGACCTTGAATGATACAATCAGTTAACATCTGGCGCAGCTAGGAAGCTTGATTGACAGGTGCCATGATTTGGAAACGATGGATCTTGTGTAAATTTGTTTTGGGACAGAGGGGGTACTGCGGTTGGGTAAGCCATAAGTAACGTCATCTTTGTGGGGAGAGAGTGGCTGCTAAGTGTCAAAAATGTAACTGGGTTGGGAAGGGGGGGATAAAATAAAAACGCGTTAATAATAAGTGAGCATCTACTTTCTGGCTATACTATTATGTTATGAAAGAAAAAGCACATATAACGTGTGCATTTTTTTGGTATGGGAAGTGGAGGTGATATTACGGTAGTGGAGGGTAAACAAGACTTACGTGTGGCATCGAAGTGTTGCAAAATATGACAGGGGAACAGGGGTTGACATACGTCATTAGTTTGGAAATTAAAGCACGCGAAAAACATATGTTTGGCATTGTTGTTGATAAAAAAGAAAACAATTCGCATCGCTTGACGTGATTGATACATGTCAATAAACTGGTCTCAATAACTAATTTAATTCAATAGACATATATGCTAATGCTTAATAAATCTGTTACAATTAATTATACCTCTTTCGTAAATAAATCTGACTTGTTTATTATGCCAATTTTATGATGTAATATTATGACATACTGGTTTGAATACAAACAAATGTATTGTATTGTGTCGATTAAAATAAGCGTTAATTTGCGATTAAAAATTTTAATCATGCGTTAATTTCGATCTATTTTTTTAATCGAACAGCAGCTCTAATTTATAGCTAAACAGATTTCTATCATGATTTTTTAACTGTTTTGGAATTGGAAGTCACGAATAAGACTTAATTCTTTCCCGTGTGTCATCTGAAATCAGCCGTTGTGATGTAGACCTCAGTATAGAGCTTATTTATATATAGTCCATAGATATTACGGTTCTTTTCTACTCATGGTATTCACTGGCTATCTTTTCCTCTCTCTCTCTCATTCTCTAAGTTTCTTAGTTCTAACGGTATCTATATGTGTGAGTGTGACACAGTACATAAACACTTCTGCACCTCCATGGACCAACATTAAATACCCGTTTTAATTCCTCCACTGAACTAGATTCACTCCTCGCCCCTTCATACAATTATCTCCCCACTACCCCCCCCCCATCCCTGAGATGTATTAGTTACAATAGTCATTACAGCGGCTGTACGACGGTCCTGTCTTGTTTAGGTTAGAAAGGTTGGCGGAGGTGTTGGATGGCGAACATAAATTTAGTCAACTTGAAAAAAAAATAGCAGCCTCATTCTGTCTATTGTTTAGTAAAGGTATCCACAAACCAAAGCGAAACTTTCCGCTGCGCTATTTCTCACGTGATATTTTTCCAAGCGCGAAAAGCCCTCGCTACACCTAGGCGAAGCGAAAATGGGCGTCAGCCGACCGGATATGATTATTTTTTTAAATTTTTTTTTGTTTGAAGACGTCGGCAGACATTTTCTTCTTATTATACATTTTCTACAGTAATTGTATTTTACAAGTAAAAAGTGAAAAAAAAAACTCTTTTTTGGTATAAAAATCTGATATAATTCATGTTTCTATATATAAATGTAAGTCTTATTTGTTAATTTTAAGACATTTATATCAATTTTAATCTTGATTTTCATTTTAGTCGATGTTTCTAGGCAGCCATTTTGGATTGTTTGGAGAGGGTCACTCGCAAAACGCGGAAAAACTCTGCCGCGAAATTTCTCTGCACCGCCGCGGAAATTCTTCGCGGTTTGAGCATCTCCATATAAATACATTGCCACGAAAGAGGGGTGAATTTCGCGAGTTACCTAGATACGCGAAATTCGCTTTGGTTTGTGGATACCTTAATAAACTAAGGAGATATCAATTATTTATTCTTTCTCTCCTCCCTCCCCCCCCCCCTATTTCCATGGGAAGCCCGTTTCAATTTGTATACTTCCCGCTATTCAACAAAAAATCATCGGTTGTTCTGTAGAATTAGTAAACAACTTGAATTTAGCCTTCTTTCCAGGTCGAGGAAACAACGGATGCAATATATCTCTCTATGTGTATATGCTAGGGCTGTACCGGATTGTAATTTTTAGATCCTGCAGGAATCGGAACCGGAATCGGATTTAATAGTTGAATCCTGCCGGAATCGGAACAGGAACCGGATTTTACCAAAGTAAATCGTAACTCTTCCGAAGGAAGTAGTAATATCTCACCTAACATAAAAAAAATATATTAGAATGAAAAATAGAATAAAAATTAGTTTTTAAGTTCTAGATAGCAAAAAACAGTATTAACCATTTAGATCTTGAAGACTGTGACTAAAACCCATCAGAGATGAGCGGACAGCGGACGCGTCCGCTTGCGGACGCAGATCCGCAGACTTTTCCGAATCCGCGGACTGACAGCGGACGCATTGTATGGTTAAGTTGCGGACTCGCGGACCGACGCGGATCTTCTTTAACGTTACCATAAAAAATTTCAAGTCATTTAAACAGCTAAATTTCAGCTATGCGGACGCGCGGACTGGTCCGCAGATCAATGTTGTAAGATTATGCGGACGCGGATCATTGATAGAAATCCGCGGACGGACGCGGACGCTAAATTTCAAGATCCGCACACCTCTGAAACCCATTCCCCAATGAGTTAAGAAATATAACTCTGTCAAAATAACAGGTTCTCTGTTTTAAATTTTTTTTTTAATAAAGCTGTACCTAATTTAACTTGCTTTCTATTACAATCAAACAAAGAAATTGGGTAACATATCTTAGAAAGTATAATAAACATGTTTATTTATAAATGAATTCCAAAAAAAAAAAAAAAAAAAAATATATACTGTGGCACCCCCCCCCCGACCCCGATAGTTCATTTTTCTTTAGTTTTCCATAGTGACGTCACCAAACCTTGTTATTTCATTCATGCTTTCTTTTAAATTATTATTTATTTCCCATAAAACGCAAATTAAAATGCATTTCAAATCTACATCAATATCACTTTAATGTTCAATAAAAATGTATCTTCAAGTTATTTATCTAAATATGCGAGGAATTGTATCCAAATCGTGACAAAATCCACTAAATTAAAAAAAAATTGCTGAAAAATAAATTATTGACCTATTTTTAAACTGTAAACACCCAAAAATAGATAGTTGTCTGATCTTTAAAGAAGTTAAACTTTTATAGCTAAACATAGTTAGTTTAAAGAAAACACGTTTAATATATTTTTACTTACATGCAGAACTAAAAGCGATCAATGTTATTGTAGTTTTAAAAAAAGCAAAGGAAGTTATTGTTTTAATTTAATTGTTTAGCGCTAAATATTTCAAAATTATGTTGCGCTAAAAAAATTTCTTACAAATTTCAAACAACAAAGAAATCCGGCTTAAATCCGGCACATTTTAACCGGAACCGGAATCGGAACCGGATTTGTTAAAACTGCCGGAATCCGGCTTAACAGGAACCGGAATCGGATTCCGGTACAGCCCTAGTATATACCCTCCCCCCCCCCTCTATGCAGTCCTCAAATTACCCCTGAACCACTGGTCGCGCCTTCTCTCTTGTATCGCTCAACAATTACTTTCTATCAATGACAATGTACAAGGGTAGGACTGAGGAGGGAATTAATTGGAAAGTCACAGTTTCCCAGATTTCTTAGTAGTTCTGTAGAACGTATCAACATTTTTTGCTAACTGTTATGTTCTAAGCTAAAACCGGCTTTTAAAGCCCAAAAAACCGGTTGTCGAATGCATCGAAAGGGTTAATTTCTTGTGCATACTTTTCTTTTGTTTGTGGCTCTTTTATTCGTTTTTCACAGTCAAATCGGTTTGTTATCTTTGCTTTTGTGTTGTGATAAATTCTTCTTTTTTGTTTATACTTTATTTGACTAACATGTGGTCTGTGTCTGCATCTGCTCCTCTGAAGCTTCTGAGATCTTGAATATCTGAACCATGTCGCCTATTAGCACATGATCTGTTTGATTTCTTGTCACCACCCCATCTGGTGACCTCCATGTTTCTTTGCGTATTCTTTTGTTTGGAAACTTAGTGCTACTGATGGTCAGATGCGAAATCAATTAGTCGTGTTCAATTAGCGTTGTTTTCTTCGTGCAGCTTCCAATTGTCGGTATGTATATTACTTCTTTGCCAATCTTAGCGTGGAAGTCTCCTAACACTAATTTAATAATCATGTATAGGTGCTTCTTCATACATCCTTTATAGGGCATCATAAAATTCCTCTTTGGTATTCCCTTCTGAGTCTCCAGTAGGTCCATGGGCACAGATTAGGGTCATATTGAACATTTTGCGACGTATCCTGATGCTGCAAAAATCTTTCGTTAGCTGGTTTAAAGCCAATTATTTGAATGTTTTTCCTGACGGCAAATCCTATCCATAGTGTTTTTGTGGTGTTCCCACTATAAAAGAGGGTATACTCTGTTGTTTTTAGTACGTCTGAATTTTCCCATCTGATTTCTTGTAGTGCTGCTATTTTTATTTTGTACTTTCTAAGATGTTCAGTGAGGCTCCTGCTCTGTAGAGGCTTAATACATTCCAAGTCGCTAGCCAGTAATCATGTCCGTGATCGTGCGAAGGTCGGTTTCCATTTAAATCAGTCCGGTTTTTAAATTGTTGTTTGGCTTTCGTAACATGTTATGTTTACGTGACTGGGTAGTTAGCCATGTGCACAACCACTAGGGTGTTGCCCCTCACAGCCTTGTGGGTAGCTGCCTTTGTTTAAGGTTAGGTCCCTTAGCCTTTGTGGATCCCTCCACTAACTACAAGGCAGTAGTTGCCTGCTTTGGTCCGCCCCTAGAATTTTATTTTATCGGCACTCACCATGTCTGACGAGCTTTCCCCTATTCGCCACCTGGGGAGGCGCCCGATGGGAGTTCGGCCTCTCCATACGGGCCACTGCACTTCAAGTACGGATAATGACCCGGAGGCTGTTTTTTTTTTTTAATCGAGTTTTTTATGATAATTCATTCATCTTATATCATTGGTAAAGGGAAAACATGGTTCGAATACTTAACGATTTGGAATTCCAACAATTTCATACAGACGTAGCTTGTATTCTGATGTATCACGGCACTGAACATCAAAAAGGCTCACCTCCTATTTACGCCACTGCTCTGAAAGAATATATTAAATTTCCATTCTTAAGGCGCTGAGTCTGGTTTAAAATCAGAATAATGGATTTCATGTAAACTTAGCAATATAATAATATCATGATCAGGCTATCATTCACACAGTATATACATTAAGTGCTATCATTCACATAGTATATACATTAAGTGCTATCATTCACACAGTATATACATTAAGTGCTATCATTCACACGGTATATACATTAAGTGCTATCATTCACACAGTATATACATTAAGTGCTATCATTCACACAGTATATACATTAAGTGCTATCATTCACACAGTATATACATTAAGTGCTATCATTCACAAAGTATATACATTAAGTGCTATCATTCACACAGTATATAAATTATGTGCTGACATTCACACAGTATATAAATTATGTGCTAACATTCACACAGTATATACATTAAGTGCTATCATTCACACAGTATATACATTAAGTGCTAACATTCACACAGTATATACATTAAGCCCTATCATTCACACCGTATATAAATTATGTGCTAACAGTATATGCATCTAGATATTTTACAGCATGCTTGGCCTCTAAGGTCACTTATGATCACCACAGGCAAATCTAACAACTATACGTTCTAACGAAGGGGAATAATTCTGTCGACCAAACCAGTATTGGTAACTAGAAATAAGACAAGCTTTTTTAAAAAAAAGTTCGAGTTCAACAACTGAGCTTTTTATATTTATAGAGTCTACCTCTCACTTTATACATGTATACAGAAGATCTTTATATTTATAGAGTATATCTCTCACTTTATACATGTATACAGATGATCTTTATATTTATAGAGTATATCTCTCACTTTATACATGTATACAGAAGATCTTTATATTTATAGAGTATACCTCTCACTTTATATATGTATACAGAAGATCTTTATATTTATAGAGTATACCTCTCACTTTATACATGTATACAGAAGATCGATGACTTCCGCAAGACCGCAGTCATTGACCTCGAGCTGCACAGACTTAACATTGATGTGGCAGCCTTAAAAGAAACGCGCCTCCCAGAGACTGGTTCTCTGAGGGAAGAACACTACACGTTTTTTTTACAGGGGAAAGACGTCGAGGAATCCAGAGAACACGGAGTCGGCTTCGCCATCAAGAACACCCTGCTCCAAATGATTGAACCTCCTTCCCACGGCACGGAGAGAATCCTTACCCTGCGTCTATTCACAGCATCTGGTACCGCCAACCTCCTCTGCATTTATGCACCAACCATGCAAGCCAGCACGGAGACTAAAGACCAGTTCTACGAGCTACTAAACAGCGCCATTGCCGCAGTCCCTGCTTCGGAACACCTCTACCTTCTGGAGGATTTTAACGCTCGTGTTGGTTCTGACCATGACTCTTGGTCTAGTGCTGGGTCACCATGACATAGGGAAAATGAACTAAAACGACCAGAGATTACTCGAACTCTGCTGCTATAAAATGAACGAAAACGACCAGAGATTACTAGAACTCTGCTGCTATCACGGCCTATGCGTGACTAACACCTACTTTCAGAACAAGGCATGTCACAAGGCGTCTTGGAGACATCCAAGATCAAATCACTGGCACCAGTTGGACCTGATCATCACCAGACGCGACTCTGAATAACGTTCGAAACACCAGAGCCTACCATAGCGCTGATTGCGATACATACCACTCCCTCATTGCCTCCAAGATAAAGCCACGCCCAAAGAGACTCCATCACTCCAAAAAGAAATGCCAGTAAAAATCAACACCAGTCAGACCTCCAACCGAGCCAAAAACCAGGAGTTCATAGCAAGGCTTGGGGAGCTGCAAAGCTGCAACCAAGAGCCGAACGCAGAAGACATATGGAATTCGCTCCGGAACACTATCTACAGTGTGCAGTCAAATGGCCAGAATTGTTTCAAGGTTAGTAGATTTTAAAACTAACAATTATTTTTTAATTTCCCAATTGATAAATATTTTGTTAAATGAAAATGAACAAATAAGAGATAAGTAATTTAAACCTATACCATCAATATATCCGTTCACCACATTTCAAATAAAATCAAGAAAAGCTTATCAAAATGAATCAACTGAGTAAAACAAATCTTGATTTATTTTCTTCTTGTTTTCTTTAAGCTGTAATGTCAGAGAATGATATGGATTACATAATAGGTAAACATGTGAACATTAATTATATAAATACATGTGTTCTATAGAGACTGATTCAGATTATATAAACATGTGATACATGTCTTGAAAACAGTACAAATAAATAAAGAGACTGGTGACTTTCTAACCACTTTTATTGAAATACAAGAAAACAAGCGCATCACAAGAAGAACAATAATTGTCTATAGATATGGCAGTTTGGATGAGTTTCTCTCAGTGTCAGAACCAGTTTCCAGCAAGTATTACTGCTCACTTGATTCACTGTTATTGTTTTACAAAACCAAAATGAATACAAAAAACTTTAACCCTTGGCACATTTAATTTAGTAAAGTAAAAAAAATAAAATTGTTTGCTGGACATGACTGACTGGAATAAAACAATATTTCTCTCCGCTGCCTTTCTTAACTGAATAATTAGGATCAAAAAATGTTTTTCTGTTCCCACTACCACATCTGTGGAAGAACATGTTTCTAATAAATCCATACCTGAACAAGTTGTCCCACAGATACACAAATGTTCTGGTATTAGAAACAATGGCCAAAAAAAAAAGAAAGGAAAAAAAAAAGGCAGCCATAACAAGATTTAAATATAATGAATTTATATTATTTATATATATATATATATATGATTCTATTTGATCAAGTAGATGTTTAATATATATATATATATATCAACTATGTACACAATATATCACAACATCATCAGAGGTTTAGATAACAAACATAGTAGCAAGTGGGTTACTAGGGAAATAGAGAGCTCAAGGTCTATGTCAGTTTCAAAGCAGCTGGTCCAATACAATGATGACAATATTCACTCATGACTGGCTAACTACATTATACATCTTTTTTGGTGAGAGACGGCCCATCCACCAGTTTTTCAAAGTCTGAGCTGTTTTAAACAAAGTTTCATTGCCAGCAACATTAGGTAGCCATCCTTGTACTGTCATTGCCAGCAACATTAGGTAGCCATCCTTGTACTGTCATTGCCAGCAACATTAGGTAGCCATCCTAGTACTCTCATTGCCAGCAACATTAGGTAGCCATCCTTGTACTGTCATTGCCAGCAACATTAGGTAGCCATCCTTGTACTGTCATTGCCAGCAACATTAGGTAGCCATCCTTGTACTGTCATTGCCAGCAACATTAGGTAGCCATCCTTGTACTGTCATTGCCAGCAACATTAGGTAGCCATCCTTGTATTGTCTGACAATGTTAGAAAAAGGAAACATTCCCAAATCTCAAACATGACTGGTCTGTGATTTCACAACTATTATAAAAAGATGTCAATGTATGGGACTGTCTGCCACTAAGTGCAGGTGAAGAGGACCTCTGGACTCAAACTCTAGTTAGTGACCAACCAGCCAGTTTTCTTTTACTAGTTGCTGAACCAAATATAAAAATATCCTGGTTTTATATTCTAATGTACAAAGTGATAAGAACACTGAAATAAACCAAAATCATTCAGAATTCAATGAATGTATCACCAAAACAAGATGAGCGCCTTGCTAAAGGTCATCCATTCTTTTCTATATAATGACAACAGATTTAGAAATATATCAATAAGGTTTTTATCAAAGAGAATATTACTTCTCTAAAAGATAATACAACACATATATATATATATATATGTCATGTAACATAATGAATCAATGCCACCTTTAGGTCCAACATAAAATGAAGATCAAATTGTTAAATAACAGAAATAAAAATTTATATAATCTTCTTGTTAACTGTAATACATATTTTTATGCTAAGCATAACATTTAATTTGACTAAAATACAATTTAATCATACAAATATCTACAGTTATATATATAATGTATAAATGGTTCAGTTTCATAAACTAACCAACAAATGTTAAAATTGTCAATCCATAGAATAAAGAAATTGTTCTTTTTTAAACTCCTCTTTATTTAAGAGTTCTATTAAATATAACAGATTGTTGTTGCTTAAATATACTTCACATTTTTATGTTATTACACTTTTTGTTTAGAAAATAATCTGAAAAACATTATCCAAAAAAAAAAAAAAATCATTTAGTGGAAATAAATATTTATTTTTTGTTGTCATAAACAAGAGAATGAATGAACGAAAGTTTTAGACTCATTTAGATCTTTAGTAGTGCAGTATTTTAATTTGATCATTATACTTATTCATAATTTACCTTAACAAAGAGAAACAAACTAAATAATTTTGGCACCTCCATTTAAAACATTGAAATGCTGCAAAACCATCATATCAATAAATTAATACAATTTTTTTTCTTTTTTGACCTAAATGTCAACAGATAGTTTGAGTGGTTTTGAGTGCACTATAATTAGAAAACTATTCAGATGCCTACAATTTTTTAACAAAATTACTTTGAGGAAAAAAAAACCTCAGAACAACTACATTGTCAGAACAATGAATAGATCAGATTTTAATCCATTTAAAATTATAATAACAATTATTGTATATTCTGTATATTTATTGGCAATTATCTGAACTGAACATTTGTAAAGAACAAGCAAAAAAAAAAAAAAAACAAACATTAAAATCAAGATTTTGTTGGTGAAAGATTTAAACTTTCTAATCAGATTTTTAACTGAAATTATTTCAAGTGTGAAAATTTTTTTATGAGAATAAAGTAATACAATTTTTTTATATCAGTTCTTTGAGGGTACAAAAAAATTCTAGAACTGAACACTGTATAACAATACATTTCATAAAGAGCCTGTGGTTATCTGTAAAAGTTGAATAAAACCAGTAAGTGGAAAATCCAGTAAAATACTTATAAAATGACAATGTATATACTAATTATGAAATTAGATAATACTAATCAATATTAACATTTGCACTGCAAATATAAAATCAGAACAATTACTTAGGTGATTGCACATTCTCACCTTTTTTAAATTAAAACAAAACAAAAATTTGTGCCTTGGTCAATTTATATAACTGTCAAACTTTTTTCAGCAAAAATAAAAAAAAAATTTCTGAAAAAAAAAATAATTAAATTTCTGGATCGCTGGTAGCTTTGTTATTTAAATGTTATATTTGTATAAAATCAGCTAGAAGTGACGTTGGACATTTTTTAAAGTACATTAATTACACTACAAATTTTCTATTCTTTTTTTCCGCCTGAGATTCATACAAATTTCTTATTTGAAAAAAAAAAACATTTGAACATGTGGTAGTTAATAACATGCTTATAATCTTTCTTTTGTAGAGACACAATTTAACAATTATTAGGCTAAAGCAAATAACTTTTAAGACTACTAATTAAATTCCGGATTAACAAACTAATTAAGAGGATTGGTAAGCAGAAAAAGAATAATTTTTTTTGTATAATTTCAACAACTAAATGAAATGATACAAACAAAAATAGATGTCAAAAAAAATATACACCAAATTTCCCAAAGCAAAAAAAGTCAAAGTCATAAAGAACTAAACTGGCTTTTAATAGAAGGCACACCTGAGCCAGTGTTATTCAATGTAAAATGTGAATTAAATAAAAATAAATAAACAACCAACCAAAATCGTTTTGGTCAAAGTAAGCCATTAGAATATTGTGCACTATAGTCTAAATGTTTTCAAAAGTATTGAGATACATAGGCTGAAACAGGCTTAATGATATACCCTGAAGAATCTGGCAGACTTTCATTCTGTATGTTTCTCAGAAGTGTTCAAGTGGCTCAAATAGAAGATTATAATTTTTTAAAGAAAAATCTTGAGCGTTTCATTAGGAACACTGGTTATGAAACAAGCAATAATTAATCATACACTGATTCATTTTAAATTCAACAGATGAGCAATAAATAATGGTTAGAGAAAAAAATCTAAACTAGAAAACCATTTCAAGCTACATGAAGTAAATTTACTTTCATATGTAATGGACCCCAAATATAATAAAGATCACAAATAGAAACAATATAATATTATGTCATATTGTACAATGTTAACAACAGGTAACAAATGAGCATCTATGTGTATGGTTGATCAGAAATATACAGTAAATACATTTTGATATCAATGTCTTCTGACACCCACTATGTATTCTCATCTGAGTTGCCCCCATGATGTGATCGTGTCATGTCACCAGGCAGGCAAGTTTCTGGTAACATTGTCGCCTGGTGGCCACTTTCTGAATCATTTGACTGATTGTTCCATGGTTCTTTGGAATGATGACCTCTTGAGTGCCCTGAAGATTTAATCTTCACTTCATGACCCAAGTTTGGTAAAACGTGCCTGGTGTCTTGAGAAGATCCAGATGTTGCTGCAATGGCAGCCAATTCTGAAGCTGATGTTAAAGTTGATGGATCTGAGGTCAGACCAGTGAGCTGATTGCGAGACATAAGTTCCAATGTGCTATGAGCCTGCCAATATGCAGCCAGAGCAAGACGTTGCTGATGTGGATCTAAAGATGTTGCAGCGGATACTGAGACTGCCGACTCTGGTGCAGCTAAACGATGCAACAGAGATGAATTAGAATCTGCCTGTGCAACAACTTGCTGCTGGTACTGGTGGTACATGGAGGAGGAGGCTGAAGAAGTTGGAGGCGGTGAGGACACTTGGTGTCTAGCCAGTGCTGCTTGAATCAGTTGCTGTGTAGCAACATCTTGAGATGAAGACAATAGTAAAGATGGTGTGGTGGACTGAATGGAGGAAGAGGCTGCTACTAATGCCCTATGCTGGGCTAAAATATCTTGATGTATATAATGAGAATTGGCTCCAGACTGATCAGAAGTACCCTGTTCAGCTGAATTTTGGAGATAATCAGATTTGATCTGAGAGCGATCTTCTGAAATATACCTCGTAGATGAAGCACGGTGAAGATCAGATGTCTCTCCTAAACGCTGTAAAGCCTGTTTTGAAAAAAATTAAAATAAATTTTTTTAAATATGTGGCTTAAGTCTAGTAATAAAAAAAAGTTTTAGGAGTATTTTATATAAAAAAACAACAAAATAAATAAAATCCACGGTAGTCCATATATTTAAAACTAATTAAGAAATGCATATCCTATGTAACACAAATTGAAACAATATAATATTATGTCTTATGTCCTACTGTAACTACTGATAACAAACGAGATTCAGATTTTTAGCTATGAAAGCCTATGTTGTTTAGACAGTTTGAATTATTCACTTTTGGATTAGTGCATTGTCCACATATTAGAGCATATTTTAATGTCATTTATGTTGCCCAGTGAAGTATGTCACCTAGTGAGCTCGAAATTTAGACACTGGTTGACAAAATTTTTTATCAAAGTTTATTTTATTTAATAATTTTTATGCATGGTTTTAAAATAAATATTTCAAATATCAAATTTGTACTGTGACATTGTGATATGGAAAACAAAAGAGCTCTAGTGAAACAAGTCATTTTAACATTTGTCTGTCAGAAATGCTGAGTCCTATTAGATGGCATTACTAACATATTGTGACTTTGCCTATTGCATAATTAGATTGAGTTTCTATAGATATTTGCTAGAAAAGTGTTCTCATTTTAGTACAATTTATATGATTTATAGTATTTTTTTTCTTTTTTTTTCTGCATATTGGACTTAAAAATAGATCAATCATAATTTCTAGATCCGAGCTGCAATGCAATGTTAGTTGATATATTTGATGCTGGTCTGCATCTACTGAAGAAATAATTAATGCCAATGGACTCCAAACAAATTAAAAAAAAATTTTAAATAAGCTTTTATCAAAATACACTAAAAAGAAATTCCTTAGATCATCACAAATCTTAAGAAATTATCATTATAATAAAAATAAGAAGCAGAAAAAATTACTATGATATGTATATTTAATTTAAAAGAGTAAAAATAAAATACATGTACAAGGTCAAACTTAATATTAACTAAATAGACTACTTGATTTATACAGTGAAATGTCGCTATAACGAAATTGATGGGGCCTCGAAATTCGTTCATAATACTGAAAATTTGTTACACTGAAATTGGGGGAGGGAAGGGGTTTGAAGACATTTTCTGTATTTAATATGTGGATATAGTTTATTTGGGTATCAATGCAAATAAATTATGTTATTTTACTAATTTATCCAAAAATATTTAGCTAAAAATATGTTAAATTTTCTCTCCCTTTATTTCTTAGTTTAGCTACTAATTTAGCTTTTGTTACCGCTAACATGAACTATTGAACTAGGGGCGTAACTTATTTATTTTTGTATGTTATTCAATATGACTTACTTCCCTTATTGTAAGAAACCTGAGCAATGTGCCTATTATGGCTCTCTTACTCATATTGCAAAAGGGCTATTTTCGCAGTACTGACTGAAAGTAAGTCAGATATTATATAAGCGAAGGGACAAGGGGCAAAAATATTTTCACTGTACTGAATATTTCATTACACTGATGTGTGTTCCTAATAACGAAATTTCACTACATGTATATTGTAATTATTTTTGGGAATTTATTTATAACACAGCATTACTTGTCAACCATTATAATTTTTCAACGAATTCACATGGCTGTCCAATAAGAAAATACTTCGCAGGCTTAACCATTTGTTAAAGCTTTCAGAGAGAAAATGAGATAAAAAGAAAAGGAAACCATCAGTACCTGAGCTTCTATTATTCTCTGTCTCTGTGCTTGAATTTCAGCCAGTTCACCTAGATTAACAGAGATTTTTGGAATTTCACTTTCTACAGCACCATTTGCTTGGTCTGCTTCTTCTTGGAGTTGCTGTGCAAAATTCTGACAGTACTGAGCTAATTTTGTCATCTGTAGCATCGTAGCTATTTTATGTAGAGATCTCACTGAAGATGTGTCCACCTGATTATCACAAAATTTGAAACGAACAGTCAACAAGATTTGATTAATAAAAATAAACGAATTAACTTATAAATTTTATCATAGTAGACTCATATCAAGATACAATTTTTCAGTTATAAACACTTCATACATATTTATCTAATTTCATATAAAATTGGGTATTATATCAAGCCAGTATGCAAACTTCATTTATGTATGATGATAAAAAATGTAGACATCAACAAGTTCCTCTGTACAACTCTTCATAATTAAGAAAGTGAACACATTAAATCTGAAATTCTTGATTAAATAAACTAACATAACAGACCTCAAGAACACCTTCATAGATGTACTTAAGAAATGCTTTGGCTGTTTCATAAGTTGTATCTGATGGTAAATTAACTTCAAGCTGAGATCTTGGATCAGCATTTTTAAATGTCTCTTGCAAGTAGGGACTCATTGCTAGTAGAACAAGCTTGTGTACCTATGGAGTTAAAAGGAAACATATTACAGTGTTTGATAGTCACTTAAAGTAAATATATAAAGTATATATTGATTTATGGCATCAAGGTACTTTACAACAAAAAAAAATAAACCTAAAACTATTTACTGAAAGTGGGCTTCAGATGAAAAAAAGTAAATGAAGGTACAATGACATCATGTGAAATAGCTTATCAAGAGCTGGTCAAATCTTAAGCTTTTGTCCCATACCTATACTTTCTAGTTAGGGGTTTTGAAAAGTTATTCTCATGATACAGGATATATTCTTTTAGAAAATTTATAATAATCTAACTACAAGAAAAATATACTCTTAAAGAGTTTTTTTTTCCCAGTCAAACACACAAAACAATACAGTTAAATGGTTAAGTAATGGAAGGGCATAGAAAATAAAAATACATGTATATAATGCCAATTTTTTTTCAAAGTGCAGTGCCAATTAAAAAGGAAAATTAGACATTCTGATTGTTGAGCCAGTGGAATACAAAATATTGTTGGGGCACATATATATGAAAGGGGAAAAATTCTTTCAAAAAAATGTGCTACTTACATCAACAGAAAGAGGAAGACAAATGAATTTATATTTACTGAAAATTTACTTAACATTTATAGTTAGCCCATCCATTACAGAAATCGGACAATATTTCACACTGTTAAACTTTTAAAAAAATTACTTTACTAATATATTCATTATAATATAAGGTAATTAAATGTAAAAGTAAGACTAATGAATAACTAACATGAAGCTTTTTATTAGCAACCCCAAGTGAGGCATCAAAGAATTTTCCTTTTCGCCACAAAGTGGAAAACCTTTCTTGAAGATCATTTCCATGATCTGGATCTACATAGACTTTCATTGAGTTAGAAACCGGTACTTGTGTCTGAAGAAGTTTTTCTAGAAAATTATGAAACCAAGATTCTTTTAATGACGAGAATTAATCTTTAATATGTTCTGATAAAATATAGTATTTATGAAGGAAGTTGATGCTAATTTAACTGCTAAAAGAAAAATACTTACTTCTATCACACTGTTATAATATGATGTGAAATAATTATGCAACTTAATAATAAGCACATAAAAAAATTAGAAATACTCATTCATTTACCATGTTCATCTTTGGTTAATGAAGGTCCCTCAATACTTCTGCTTAGTCCATGGTTAGTTTTATTCAATTGTTTAGCTACTTCACTTAAATTAGGCTGGTTATCACTTGGAGGAGTCACAGACCTCTGAATTGGTGTTACAGAATTTGATTTAATATCTGAAAAAGTTAATAATGCAGCAGTGTTTAATTTTAAAAGCATTAAACAAACAATGTACAGTGAAATGTCGTTATAATGAACGCCAGTGTAACGAATTTTTTATTTGCCCCTTCCCCTTGGCTTATATAACATCTGTTAAAAAAGTGTCGTTGTAACAAATTTCGTGTTTTCAGTATTGCGAAAAAATAGCCGTTTTGCAGATATTTAATTTTATCCCCTTACCAAAAAAAAATATTTAAATCAGCAAATTTCTAAAACTCAAGTCAACTTGAACTCAAACGACATTCACATTTACTAAATAATGGGAGGGGGGAGTGTGAGAGGAGTAAGATGTTATGGTAACCTATAACCTCTACTGATGAGGATAGTAAACATAAATTCACCAGGTGCAGTACTGAGACAAGTACCGTCTTGGGACGTCGAGAGGGGGGGGTAGTGAGTGGCGGTGTCACAATTATGTAACAACAAACGGGGGGGGGGGGGGGAGGATGAGAGTTTTAGCAAGGTCGGGAAGGGGAGGAGACGTCATGGGACAAACACATGAATGTAGGGAACGTTACACATTCGCGGGATTAAAAAAAATCAATAAACCAGTGTTACGTCTGTGTTGGGGAAATGCGCTAATGAGAAAGAAGCCATACACTTGAAAGACATAATGGTTTTGGTATGTGTAGAAAGTAACTTGATTGTTTGAGTAAAAAACAATCTTATTGTTTTCGGTAGGGGCTTGATAGTGGGTCGCAATTTTTTTTAGAAAATGGCGATCTTATAGTTTGTGATAGGGACTAAATGGACAGAAGACTGCATTTTGCCAAGACGTTAATAAACTACCGGTACCTGTGTTTAATTAATAATACAGAAATGGAAGAATAAATGAGTTATTTATTTGACCTTTTTGTGACATTGAACTATACTTTTTTTCTAATTATAATAAAATTTAATCCAGTTACAAAAGTAAATAAATATATAAATATATTTTTAAAATTATTTCGTTTAATAAATCAGACAATATGAGTAAGATAGCTGTAGTGGGTTTCTAAGTGAAGTAAGTCATGTTGAATAACTGTTATAAAAATAAATGAATTACGTCCCTTAGTTCAATGACCGTCAGCAGTAACGAAAGCTGAAAGCTAAATTACTAGCTTAACTAATGAGAAATAAACGAAGAGAATATTTAACATATTTTTAGTTAAATATCTTTGGAAAAAGTAGTAAAATGATGTAATATATTTGCATTGATACCCAAATGAACCATATCCACATATTGCAAACAGATGATGATGTCGGCGCCGACGGACCCCCCCCCCCCCCCAGTTCAGTGTAACAAATTTTCAGTATTACGAACAAATTTCGAATCCCCGTCAATTTCGTTATAGCGACATTTCACTGTATTAATGAGTAAATTATATATTTAATGATATGCGTAGTGGAAAAGAATATACATGTAACAATGTTTTGATTTTTTATTTTGGCCTCTAACAAAAGCTATGAAACAAAATACATGAACTCGATAAAATATCACAAACAAGTAGATGACTGGCAGTCATGGATTCTCTTTCAATATAACCCAGAAAAACAATTACTATGTACCAATATGGCTACGAATGGGATGCAATGAATGTTATATATATGCCATATAATTCATTATATTTGTTTGAAATTATGTACTTAATTTGATATGTTAGAGGTTTTACAAAGTTTTTTTTTTCTTTCCTTCCACTCACAATCTGCTGTCATTAGCTGTATTTTATTATTTCTTAGCCTATTAATACATTTTAGCTTTCATTCTTCAGGTAAAATTCTTTATTTTTAAAAGAAGAATATCCTGGTGTCTTAAAGTGAATGCCTGAGTTTGTTTGGTCATTTTCAATGACTAAACTGGAAAGTTTCATCAAACTATTAAATGTAAAATGATAATACATGTGTGGTACCTGTAAAATAATTCTCTATTTGAAGAATTTTTTTTTTTTTTTTTGCTTTTTTATTTTATATTAGAGAAATAAAAAAATGAACTCAAAAATATTTAAACATTTTTTACATTGAACTGTTAAGTTTAATTAAATGTCAGGAGCAATTAGCCTTGATGACGTAGGGCAAAATTATTTGCTTTTCTTTTTTCCAGATGAAAAAATCCTAGCTCTCTAAGGTGGCTGCTGCTAGTTGCAAAAAAAACTTTAAGTGCCACACAGTGAAGAAATTTTGAGATTCTCATGCAAACATGATAGGTTCAATTGCTGTTTCATTATTGAATGAATGTTCTAGAAGTGCCCTAGCAACACCGCAGGATATTTTAAAAGGGTACACAACCAAATGACAAAATCTCAACAAACTTTTAAACTGTATTAAAATTATACATTACTTTTATTGTCAGCTTTCATTACTTCATAAATGCCACTGTTACAACAGTGGACAGGAGACCCCTCTACAAAGTAACACACTGCCACCAACAATAACATAATGAGTTATTAAAATCAGCCTACTTGACATGTGTTGATCAACCGACTCTTGGCTCTCTTCCTTGACTAATCGTTTAGCACTGTGAGATTCCTCCACCACAACATTATGACCATCTTGGTGGTGATGGTGTTGCTGTTGTTGTTGCTGTAAAAGTGTTGAATTTAACTGGGCCTAGAATGTTGTATACAAGCAAAATATTAACCTAATATTAATAGAACACACTCAGGATTTGCAAAAAAGTTTTAAACATTCATACAAAATATTCTTAGCTGAAATTGTTATTTTAATTTGAATTATTTTGCAAGGATAACACAAAAAAAAAAAAAGACTTAAAAAACCTATCATAAAGTGAATTTATATTGGTAGAAATAAATATAAATATTTTAATGAATGGTTATGTTTTTCCTTTGTGTTAAAAAATATGACACAAATGGAGGAAATTTGTGCAAACAATTAGATAACCTCCTGTTATAACAACACTAGCTAAAATTTCATTATAAAAACATGTATGTTTTTACATGTTATCACCAAGCTATCCAATAATCAGTTATTTAATACAATTATTTTTAAGAATTAAGATAACACCAGCTGATTTTTTGTTCAAAAATAATTGTATTTTATTCCATTTATTTTACTAATATAAGTTATAAAATTGCAACATATTCCCATTTTTGACCCACTATGTTATACCAATTAAACAGAAACAAATGAATTCCAAACTAAAACACACACAATATGTACAGAATGCAAATAAAACTTTACATCACAGTTTAAACACATCAGCAAACTAAAACATCCAGAAATACCTGCATTTGCTGTTCATGTAGGGCAGGGTGTGTCTGAAGTGAAGGCAGCAAGTGAGAAGAAGGTAAGAGGTGTGCACTTGGATGATATGAAGATGAAGAGGACTGCATAAATTGCTGCTGTAGTAGAGCAGCCGCAGCTGTCATATCTTCATTTATCCCACCAGAAGTATTGGCTTCAGAAATAGCTGATGTGGTTGCTTCATGTTTTACTTTTCTTAACTTGCCAGATGGACCCAGATTACCTCTTTGATTTTTTTATCAACACTTGATGTAAAAAGTGAGCTAGATTTGGATGATTTACTTTGTTGCTTTTTACTTGGACGTGAAGTTTCGGAATATCAAGCTTAATGCATTGATCCATCAGATATTTCTCTCATTTTCCTTGGCTTTTTACTTCAGCAAGATTTCTTTAGCACACATTGACAGATCTCACTGTATACTGACGCCAGGTAAATTTAGAATAGGAAAGTTAATTATATATTACAAGTAAACATGGTTGGATAAATTAATTATTAGCTAACTCATCACTGGAGAAAAAATTAATATGGGGTGGTGTGGATTCAAGCTACTCCTCTCACCTAAAAAGTGGTGTCAAAATCATGTACCATAACTTGAAGGTATTAAGCATAACGCCTTTGGGGAAGAAGTACTATCAATTACGAAAGTAATACAGGGAAAAAATATTATTCCCATTGAAACATTAAAGAATGTTATTTGGGATGGGCTCTAGTGATGAGTGGGTTACATAACTTAAATAAAACAAAAGCTATTTAATTTACTGTTAAGTAAAGGAAAACTGAAATGTTCAAAATTTAAAAAATAAGACGTAGTGAATGCTCCTTACATAGTTTGTCATTCCATCAGCTGTAATGTCATCTTTAAGATCAGGAAACTGCTGAACAACTAATTCAGATATTCTAGTATAGTCAGCACTAGACCACCAATATTTCAGATTTAAAAAAAACCTTGCTGTCTCACGAATTATTTCGGATCTATGTCTCATAGACAGTCCATCATCCCTAGCTGTAATAATTTTTTGCGAGTAAGTTGGAATAGGAAGGGGATCAGGCAAGCAAACAATTTCCTGATTTTCTTTCTTGAAACCAGCACCATGAGGAAACCAAACCTTTCAACGTAGAAACAAAAAGGCAACAGTTCAAAATTTTCAGAGCATTTAGAAAACCTATGTTTATGACTCATTTTAAAAAGCTTACAAAAATGAACCTATTTTTAGTTTCTAGTTATAATCTAAAATAATAAATGACAATAAGAATTGATCTCACCTCTGTTCTTACCTGATCACGAAGAATTACTCTGATCACCTTGTTGAGATGAACGGGAGAAGATGATGTTCTCACGGCGAGGACTGTGTGATTTTATGGAGGAAGTGGTGATTTCAACTTGGGCAGCGAGTCCGGCAGTGTCAGGAAGAGAATCATGTAAGGGAGTCGAAGTCATATGTGGCCTCTGAGAGTTGTGCTTGTCTGATTCATGGTATGTAAGATTCATGGGGCCTTCACTGGCAGCAAGATTTGATGAGTGATCATGGCCTGAGAGGGTGATGAATTTCCAGCTTGGGAATGAGCTTGGGTGGCTATCTGCCGAGCACTGGAGTAGACCATGGATATGCAGCACCTATAAGTGCCATGTTAGCATCCCAGTAAGCAGCTTGCTCATGGAGCGGAAGCAACTACTTGATGAAGGAAAGACTGGCATGTTAAGAGGATTCTGATGTTGCTGACGGTTGCTAGACTTAAGAACATCACCACTAGGAGACATCGGTTCTCTTTTAACTAAATGTTTTCTCTGATATACCCACAGACAGAGCATGTGATTTGTTCTCATGAGAGATTCCGGTGGCTCAGCTCAGCTTCTCTTAATCGTTTTTCTACTTCAGCCTGAGATATTCGCTCTGACGTTTGTTGGGCACTTCCAATAATTCTCCAGATCCAAGATTTGATGTGCCTTCATGAACTGAGCTTGATGTTATATTCACTGCTCAGGCTTCTCTTGTTCCAACTGAGATGAGATCATACCCAGCTGGCCACAAAGCACTCAATGCAGCCATCGCCACTGTATCATTTCCAAATGCACCAGAAGCCATCAAAGCCTGCCTCTGTTCATCACTGGTGCACTGAGCTATTGTGCCTGTCTTTCTAAGTCTGTGACATCCTGTGTGGATGCTGTTCAATTCTCTGTTTGATTCCTGCCAACATTGCCAGTTCACCTAAATTTCTCTGTGTCATACCAAGTCCGATAAATTACTATTCTTGGGCAGCCATTAGAGCTTTCATATATTCTGCAGTCCCTTGCGCTAAAGAAGCTTGTGCATTAGAATCTGAAAGATTGTGCTTCTGGGCCAGCTGAAGGATTATTCCATACTTTCTGAGAACTAGAAGGTTTATATTTAGAAGCTTCGAAGCCGTCTTCTGGTTATTTCGTGCACATGTTCCTAAATCTTTCTTAACTGCTTGCTAAACAAGAGAGATAAAAAGACATAAAATCTTTTAGATGTCAGCATCCATAATTTGTTTTGAATCACTAATCTAAAAAAAAAAATTAAATTAATTAGAAAAAAGGAGACAAGGGTGTATTTTATAAATAAAAGTTCATGTTTTTTTTGACCCAAATGTATTAAATATTTCAGTAAATTTAAAAACATATCTATAAATTACAGTTTCTATTTTTCATGACCCTAATGTATTACATATTTCAGTGAATTTGATAAACTAAAGAATTTTGAAGTGTAAAAGATTTCAATAAATAAAGAAAAAAAAATTATATATATATATATTAAAATCACGGATATTTATTTTTGTTAAATAAAAAGTAGCAAAGTGATATTATTATAACTTTTCAGAAGAAAAAAAAATATTTCTAATAGCAAGCATTATTAATAAAACAAAAAAATTTAAAGGCAGCGAAAAAGAAACTATAACTGAAATATTTAAAAAAAGAAAATCAAGTTCTAATTATTTCTATTTTTAACTAATAAACATGCTTAAGAAATAAGTTACACAAATGAATAACAGGTAGATGATTTAAAAATTATCCTAATTCCCAAATTAAATTCCAAATAAAGCAATAAAAAACTAATAAATTTTATTAAAATAATTTTTTTAAGTTAAAAATTAAAAGGGATGTTTAAATTTATAACCAATAACTTTTGAAATAGACAACATTTATATATATTTATATCCTTTTTGATATGTAAGAGCTAAAGGATGCCACAAAGATGCTAATACAAACAATTATTATGACAAAGTAATACTACATGTTGTTTTGTATGACAAATGTACGCAGGAAAGGAGAACACATCAATGACACAGGACCCTACACATCTAGGCTTACTAGACTAACGAGCGCTGGGAAATTCTGAAGTACAAGCTCAGTCGATGCAGCGCCATAGTCAGGAGCAGTCCACCAAAGTTTGAGGGCCAGGAAAAATTGTGTTGTCTCACGGATGATTTTAGGTCTTGCCGACATTGTGTTGCCAGACTCCCTGGCACTGAATAGACGCTGTCAGAATAAGGAGGGGTAGGAAGGGGGTCAGGGAGGGCTGGTGGACCGCCATATAGCCATAGCAGATAGCCTGTCAGTACTGGACTGTGTAGCAGACACCTCCTGAAATGGATGAGCCACAAATCATCCTCCTCTGAAGCCCTAGTCCAGCTTATTATCTATGTCTTTTGTTTAATTTAAATGTTAAAGGATTTATTTGAATATAAATTTAAAAAACAAACAACAATGCTGCTAAATATTGATTTTAAGGTATTACATCATTTAAAGAATTGGTTTACCATTAAAATACATTAAGAAAAAGAACTAAGTGAAAATCAAAGGACAAAGCCAAACATGAGAGAACATATGTTGTTTGCATAAACACTGCTGAAATCATTAGTTTTTTTAAATCATAAAATAAAATTATTAATATTTATTCTATAGCTTTCTTTCCATGTTAGAATCCTTTAATTGGAGAGGTATTTTATTAAGCTAATAAAATAAATAATTAATATTTATGTGTGAATGTTAGTAGTCTGAACGATAAAAAAAATGTCTTTATTTTAAATTTATTGTTAATCAACATTAAAATTTTACTTGCTAGGTAAGTGCTCCACAATGTTAAGAGCGCAGTGATATAACCTGAATATTGACATTTTATAATTTAATGTGCAAATCAAGAAATCACTGTAAGTAGGTCACGTATTTAAATCCCAACATGCTATTTAAGTCTATGTTTATAAATGATACTTTTAGCACAATTCAAATCAGAATAAGATTAAGAAACAGCTCGTAAATTCACCTGAAATGGTCTCAGATAAAAAGAAATAAAGAAAAAAGATTATTAATAAGTTGTAAAAAAAAACATATATTATTCACTAACACATTGTCTTTGGAAACTACTGAAGACAAATAGACAGGATTTTCTGAAAACTGAATGACAAAACATGATTGCGTTTTTCATCTCATATTGAAAAAAATAAATAAAAGGTATTAAAAAGTGAGTGAGCACAGTTGTAAGCCAATGCAGATTATTCAATAGAAAGTACCTGAAATTATTTTACAAAGAAATTCCAGAAAGAAATGTTTGTCAGAGATATAATTTTTTTTTTTTTTAGTTGATAACTCATGATTGCTGTGGAGAAACTGTGTCTGTGTTAGCTTTGATGATTTTTTGAGAAAAGATTATCATAAATAAGGAACTGCTGGTAACAAAGTTTTCCTCATTATCATTTAATAAATTAAAAAAAAACTGTGGTCTTTCAAATACTGAGCCTAAAGTACAACAAATGTATTAAAACTAACACAACTATCACACTAAATGAAAAATAAAATGAAAATCAATTTTTTTGTTTGAAAGTAATTTTTTGTATTATTTTTATTATTCCTATTCATTCTGGTGAGCTGCAAGTCAAAACAGATTGTGGAGCACTGGTCTAGATATTTTTTTTAGGATATCTCAAAGACCTATACATTTTTTTTATAAATTTTAACAAAAGATTTTTAGAGCATTTTCAAAAAAAAAAATGCTCTATTGTCCCCGTTTTGTCTGTCTGTCCGTCATCACCCTAGATCTCAACAACCATAAGTCCTAGACCCATGATGTTATATCATTTTGTAGGTCTTGGCCTGCCATGTGTGCATCAAAAGTCCATTTCGCGATCAGCCCTCGGAGGGCCGAAAAAGGGGGCGTATTGAGTACCGTTTTTTACTATATAAGCTATATTAACAAAGGAGCGCCCTATATCTCAGCAACCATAAGTCCTAGACCCATGATATATATCTCATTTTGTAGGTCTTGGCCTGCCAAGTGTACATCAAAAGTCCATTTTGTGATCTGACCTCTCAGGGCCGAATATAAGAGTTTCTTAGGTACCGATTTTGCTTATATTTTAAATATAAATAATAAAAGCTAATCAAAGGGGCGTAATCATTATTTATTTTTGTAACAGTTATTCAACATGATTACTTCCCTCTCTATTTATCAAAACCCATACCCGTGGAGCAATATCTATGGCTGTAACCAGGAAAAAAAAAATACGGATTTTGCCCGGCGTAGCCACTGTGTACACGAAAATGCTCTAAAATGTCCTTTGTACGAAACGGAAAAGACTTAAATTGCTTGTTTTATTATCAATGTTGTAATACATGGGATACAAAATTTCACATGCCTGCTAATACAAAATGTTTTTTTTCTGATAGTTTAGTTATATAAATGCTGATTTAATATTTTAAATGGAAGAAAATAAATTTTCATGCAGATAAATGCTAATATGTATTAACATTTTATGTTAACCAGATAAATAATATCAATGATTTAGTGGAAATCATTATTACTTAAGTGAATGACAGGTACATGCTTAACTGTCTCACCTACAACAGTACATAAAATGTTAATATAAAAACTTTTATGATTAAAAATAATGCGCTGTTCCCTGACTTCGCAAACATCAGCTATTCATAAATCATACAATATACATGTATGTAGATATAATCTAAAATTTGGTTTTTAGTCAGCAGAGTGAATTTTATTAGTATTAAATGTATACATTGTTAATTAAATTCAAGAATATTGCATGCCTGATTTTAGCTCTTTCCATAATTTAATCACAAATGCAAACATTTTTATCTGTTAAAAAGTTCTGTTAAAGTAAAACAAACACCACTAAACCTCTTAGCATATAAAATTCTATTGGAACTGGTAGTATATGAAAGTAAGAAAAAAATAATGAAATTAGGAACGGTGTATTCCCCATGTAAGACATAATTTTAGACCATGAGAGTATATTAGAGATGATGAGCTGTTTAAAACTATTTCTGTGGAGAAGACTTATGCCTTTTATGCTCCTTGGTACAAAAAAGGATAAGAAAAAAAAAGGTGAGAGTAAATTATTCTATTAAAGAGATGAGACATTATGAAAAGCATTTTTGTGTAAGAAAAAATGTGGCTCTAATTTCTAAATTTCAAAAATCAGAACGTACATGAGAGAAAAGTAAAAGGAAAAAATTTGCTGCAATAGAGGATATCTCTACAATAACTACTGTGTAAATTGCCTGCTTTAAGTTAACTTGGTAATATAATAGTAAAACTGAAAGGACAAAACACGAGGATAGTAAACTGCGCAGAATAACTCATATTAATGAAGAGCTTAATGATATTTATGCATTCATTATGCTTTAAATATAACTGAATGCTGGCCATAGACCAGACCAAAAAATACATGAGCAAATCACTAAAAAAGATTCCTTTGAAAAAAAAATAATTACAGTGAGAATGATGATTAAATTTTCATTAAAAAAGAATATGGCTACACTAGGAATTATTTTTACAGTAGTCGAATATGCACAGAAAACAAAAACCTCTTGAAAAAAATTATAATATTATTAATTATTGAATTTTAAACCGTACATCAAAGCCAATCTCAAACATATTTACAGATTAGTACTTTATGATATGCAGACTTAAGCACCCAGCCCCAATAATTTGTAAAGCATACCAGCAAAACAAATCTAAAAATATACATGAGTTAGAAAAAGTGAAATAGGGCCTTAGCAAGCAATAAAAAAATGTGCATTTTTATTAAGCAAAGGCGTAGAAAATGTTTTTTAAAATTGCAGAATGTCTGAGTGTTAAAATTATTTGTAAAAAAACTGCTTTAGAATAGCAAATAAAAATTAAAATGTTTACTCTGGCATTAAAAATGAGGAAAAATTTCTCTACATTTCTAAACAATTTGTATTTACATCTTTAAACTGTTACAGACGTGAAATATTGAAGCATATAAATAAATATTCAAATACAATGAAAAAAAGAAAGAAAATTAAAAACTAAAAAAAAAATAATGCAAGACAGGTTAATTACTTACATCTGATGTTAAACCATATTCTAATCTTGAATTTTCAGCCGCCAAAGCCTGAGCCATTTGATCAGAATACATCTATTTAATAAAAGGGGAAAGATTAAGAATAAACAGTTTCATTATATATTGATGATGAAGTGAATTTTAAAAAGTAATGGATAAACAAAAGCAATTTTAGCCATTATTGTGAACAGCAATAATTATATATCAATGCATGATGCTTATTTAAATTTTATAAAGTGAAATGTCATAAAGAATTCCAGTGTAACGAATTATGAAGTATTTCAATAAATATGTCAGTTCCTTCCCCTTCACTTATATAATGTCTTAAAAAACTCACTGTAACAATTTTCTTACTTTCAATATTGTGAAAAAATAAGCCTTTTTCTATTATTTTTAGGTTCAAATTTGCAATGTTTTGGTCAGTCAGATAATGAGTGAGGAGGAGGAGGGGAGGTGGGGGGATCTCATGCAAAAAATCACATTTTTGGCTAAAAGTTAGTAATTTACAATTAACCAATGTATTATTGTTAGCAGCAGGACATGAGAGGGAAACAAAATTACTAAACCAGGCACAAATCAATTTAGGTTCAGCAGGAATAAAATACAGCTAATTATGAATACTGATTGTGGGTTAATGTTAAGCTAGATGATAAACATGGTGAAGGGGGAGAGATTGGGGGAGGAGCATATTTTATACTGTACGCACAGCTAGGAATTAAATAAATATTGGAGATCGTACATAAATCACATAATGCCAAAATGTTGACACACAGTGTTAAAGAATGGTAAAATAAAAAGGGTTCACCAGTAGACATGAAAAAAAAAAAAGCTTTGTATAATAAGTGAATGACCCCAATCCAGGTACCAAAAATTACATTTACTAAACTGAGCAGTAAATTGCGTGCGGAGAGGAGAGAAGAGTGAGTTTTCAAATTACAGAAAGTATTACTAACCAAGTTATAAGCTGTATGGTGCATATTTGACAGTCTATAAATTCAGTAAAATGTGAGAGTATTGTAAGGGGTGGCTACTTGATGGAAACTGACGATCGCATTTTCCCAAAGGTGGTGCTTACTAGTATAGTTAAATAAATGGTGATCTCTTTGTTTAGATAAGGAAAACTGTATGCTTTATACCCTATTACAGAAATTTCCGAAGAAAACCTTTTAAAATACTAAAGAGAATGACATTTTTAATTAAGTTAAGTATGTGTGCATATATTTGAAATTTAGCGACATTTAAAAATTTTTCTATATGTTATTAAAAAAAGTATCATGTTTTAAATAGTTTAATTGTTACTTTACATGTATTTAATAATTTAGACCGAATTTTGGAGACATACAAAATTTAAAAGCAATGAGGGCTATTCAGGTGTACAAAAATGTATAAACTTAAAGAGCTTTTACTCCCTTGTTTATTTTCTATTTACACTAGTTAAATACAAAATTTCACAAATAGAAATAAAACAGTTAGTTTTACTTAATCCATTTGTTACCTTGGGGAAGACTAGAAATACTCTGTAATTACTAACTTAGGAAACAATTTGGTGGAAAATACAGGTGGGTGCACAAAAACACCTGTAACTCTGATAGAAAAAAGTTATTAATCAGAAAAGCATGGTAACTTTTTTTCCCAATTATGTATTATCCACCTTGCATTAGAATTTCATATGTG
Organism: Bulinus truncatus; assembly: GCA_021962125.1. Classification (NCBI taxonomy): domain Eukaryota; kingdom Metazoa; phylum Mollusca; class Gastropoda; family Planorbidae; genus Bulinus; species Bulinus truncatus. The sequence goes on from JAGDYQ010000012.1 coordinate 10,710,414, forward strand.
TAATAAAATAAAAGTATAAATTATTAAATAAATGTTATGTAATAATTACAATTTTTTATTGATGCATTTTTAATTACTTAAAAAAGGTAATATGTCGCAAAATTTTTAAAGAAATGTTTGCACAAAAGAGTAAATAAAATATTGAAATCGAAAAAAAAATATCGACAAAAGGCTTATTCTTTTTCGCAATCTGAAAGTAAAAAATGGTACGACATTTTTTTCACATATATTATATAAGTGAAGGGCTGGAAAAATATTTCGCAATACTGAAAAATTGGTTATACTGGCAATGGTAATAACAAAGTTTCACTTTATATGTTCACTGCTGGCAATATTGGTTATAATATCTTAGATTGTTTCCAAAATATATAATAATTGTGAAGTTTGGTATATAGAAATGGTCATGACTCATCATAATCATTAAAAAATTAAGGACACAAATTATTATGAAATTTAAAATGTAGAGATTCACATCATCCTAGAACTTCATTATAATTAACAAAATCCATAATGAAATATAAAGTCTCACATAAAAATGCATCCATTACTATCAGGAATCCATGACTTTCACAAAATAAAAACAATGAAACTGCTTTTGGAAGGGAAGATTTGAGATTTTATATCTCTCTTTGCCCTAATGTTAATACATAGCCGGATAGTAACACAAATGACCAAGATAATCAAATAGACCAAAAACAGACCTTCCCACTGATCCCATATGTAATCTTGTATTAGAATGGCAGCTTAAACATAATATTAAAAATAATTTTGGCACACATTTTGATAGGTGAAAAAGTGTCAATTTTACCCCTTTTCCCACAAATTATGTAATAAAAAAGAACAGTCTAGAAACGAATAAAAAATCTTACATGATTTTATGTAAAATTGATTTCTCTACAATAAAATATATGTTCATTGCTGAAGTGAGCTTTAATTAAAACTACTTTGGAAATTTTGAATGAAATAACTTGAATATCCTTGCATTCATACATATAATGAACAAACTGCACAAAAAAGGCAGATGCCCTCCTCCCCCTTACAATATATAAAATTTTCAGTATAATGGCATTTTTACTGTACTTAGAAAAACTTGAAAATAGAGGAAGGCATGGAATAGCTCCATGTTTGAATATTAAGGAAATGTTTACATCTGTATAAATTATTTAAAACATTATTGCACACCTGCCAAGCATTGTTAGCATCTCGAGACGCAGCTGCCATGGAATCTTTGTCATAAACAAAATGAATAGGTGTATCATCTTCATCATCATCTAGCTGCTCATCTTGTTGATGATGATGATGATTGCTGGCTACTTCAGTACTACCTTCTTCCTCCTCAATGACTTCTTGTTTATGAATCACATTGGAATCTGACACCTTTACTTTATGCTGGTTTTGAGAAGCTGGAGAAGCAACTAAAGAGAAATTGAACAGTAATGAAAGTAAATAGACAGACTTTAAAATTCAGTAAATAAAAAATATAACACAATGAAAAAGAAAAGTATGAAAACATTCACATCATCACTGAAACAAAAAATTAATTCCATGTTAACAAAGCTATTTACTCTTTTTATATCAGGAATTTACTTACAATCACAGTTTCTAGCTGCTACAGCAGATGTATTCTGGCTCTCAATTATGCTTGCTGCTGTCAATAACTCATTGCAAAAATCTGACGGATTATTGTTTGGTCCAGAGGGAGAACCTGAATGAGCATACAGCTTGTTAGGTGTTTCTGAATGAGATGAAACTGATGGATCCTGCTTCTGATCTAAATGACCAAGGCTGCTGCTACCTTCTTTTTTGCGCTGAGAAACTTCACGCCTTCGAAAGTTTCTAGCATACATAGATAAATCAGTTCTTATACGTTTCTAAAAAAAAAAAAAAAACAAAAAAAAAAAAAAACTATATTCATGTTGCTAATCAATCAAGCAGTGTTTTACATTTATTTGTGATTCTATGAGTAGCTAATAACATACATTGGCTGGCACTCCTGGTGTATCACTGTTGTCTTTAAACTCTGGAAAGAGTTCAATAACTAAATTAGATATTCTGTCATAATCATGGCTGCTCCAGTAATGTTTATATTGAAGGAAAAACTGCACAGTTTCCCGCAGAACAGTAGGTCGATCAAAAGCAACAGTACCTAGTTGCTTGGCTCTTAAAACCTATTTCCAAATATTTATGAAACTTAAATATTGTTATATTATTAATACTATAAAAACAGAATTACACAATACATGTATCATACAAAAAAAGGCTACAATAGGTAAAATGTTATGAAATATGTATTAATAACTACAACCTTTAGAACATCTTGTAAAAAAAAAATTATAATGAATTGGTTCTTTGGCTAATTAAATATCAGGCAATCTATGATTTCAATATCTGGCAAATTTTAATGTATTAGTCTCATCTAATTATTATACATTTTAAATATTGAGATTCATGATCCAGCATAACAACAATATTTTATTTGACACATTAAGTAAGAATGCTTTAAAATCTGGACTTTTTAAGCTTATAAATATTTCATTCGCCTTATTGCTTTTGAGGAAAAAATAAAAGAAAAACAACTTCATTAAAAATATGACAATTTGTAATTTAGACATCATTATAAATTAAGACATTGAAATTAACTTGTGAGTTTACCTTCTCTGAGTACTGAGGTAAAGGCAGTGGATCAGGGAGCTCTTCTGATGCTGCCATACTCAGACGCAATCCAGCTGGTGTCACAGGCTTGCGATTATTCTTTGACTTTGATGATGTTGGTATATTTGGGGTAGAATGACCACTATTGGATAATTGATATTGTCCACTGTGGTGTCCTGAAATTATTTTGTTCAAAAAATAGGTAAGTTCCCAAGTAAGTAACACTAGTAAACATATTCAATTCTTAAATATAAAAATATCCAAAAACATTGCGATGAATCTGTTTAACACATACTATGTTAATTTTAAGCAAAAGTCAATGGAAAAGTTCCAAGTTAATGTCACACAAAAGATACGGATTACAGCAAAAAACATTATACGCAATGATTAAATTTGATCACTTCTTACAATTAAAAATCATTTTAAAAATGTATTTATTATTATTATTATGCATAAGTGTGATTTTGGTTTTCTGGAACCAATCATTTAATATTCCACTATTTCATATAAGGAAATCTGCTTTGATAAATGTGTGTTTTAGATTGAGTGTCTAGCTGGAGTGAATTATGCTGCCAGTGCACATACCCTTTGATTAGGTTAATGAAAAAGTTTCTAATGACCAATAATTCACTTTCACTGCAATAAACATGTCCCATTCATTGAAATAAAACAGGCTTGATTTCTAGAGGTCTACAAAAAGGTTTATGCTCTTCTAAAAGAAAGGTTCCACTTTTCATATAAGCATTAAAACCAACATTTAGCATTAAATATTCAAAAATTTTATTTAAGAGAAATTCTAATGGATTTATAGAAAAAAACTGCCTATTAATATGAGCTAAATGTCCACCTTGAAATACATTTATTTTCTTACATTCTGGAAAAAATTTTTAATTACCATGTGTTTCATTTCCAGCAGAAGACAAACCGGTTCCATACATATCACTACTTGAGTGATGTGGTGTATAGCCTAATGGAGGAGACTTTGCTGGTCCTAAAAAATGGGCCACAGATGGCAAAACAGTGGTTGGTGAATTGCTTGTTCTTCCAGATGAAGCAATATGCTGAATACCTGGAAGCTATTACAATTAAAAACCATCAAAACAATTATTTAAGTCTTTTTTTTGGGTGAAAAAAATAGCCAGATATATTACATAAAGTAAATAGTAAGAAAAAAACTTTCATTCTCTCAATACAGAAAAAAAAGTCTTTTCATCATGTTAGTTTTTAGAGCATTTTCGAAAAAAAATGCTCTATTGTCCCCGTTTTGTCTGTCTGTCTGTCATCACCCTAGATCTCAACAACCATAAGTCCTAGACCCATGATCTATATATCATTTTGTAGGTCTTGGCCTGCCAAGAAATGACTTTTTTTTCATTTCGCGATCTGACCTCTCAGGGCCGTAAAAGGGGCCTTATAAAGTACCGTTTTTTTTACTATATAAGCTATATTAATAATGGACAGCCCTATATCTCAGCAACCATAAGTCCTAGACCCATGATGTATATATCATTGTGTAGGTCTTGGCCTGCCAAGTGTACATCAAAAGTCCATTTCGCGATTTGACCTCTCAGGGCCAAAATATAAGACTTTGTTATGTACGTTTTGCTTATATTTTAAATATAAATAATAAAAGCTAATCAAAGGGGCGTAATCATTATTTATTTTTGTAACAGTTATTCAACATGACTTACTTGTCCTTTTAATATCTTTTTTCAGATATATGCATTACACAATTGAATTTATAAACATTTCCAAAATTTACAAATATTTACTGAAAGATAACATGAAAATGCGCTAACACGTCCTGTGTCCAGAATGGAACAGGCTTAATTGCTTGTTTTTTTATACTAATGATTTTTTATTTTCACTAAAATAAAGTAGGCTGTCAACTATCTAGCCCCCATACTGTATGGTCTTGTAAAAATTTGCAATGTATAGTACTGGAAAATACAATCTAGGATCTCCCAACACCAACATCATTATAGCCCAGGGCCTCTTTCAAATGTTTGCTATGATTGGATGTTTATGATAATACTAGTAGAGAAGCCTGCTGAAGCTGGCTGAACGAAATCCGACAGAAGAGATAACAAAAAAATATATGAAATACTGCAATAGAAAAGAACATGTGGCCTTTATTGTCATTTATATTGATTGACAACGGTTTATATTAATTTACAACGATTTATATTAAAAATTGACCACATTTCTAGTGTAGCAGGCGGAGCTGCCAATGAGAGTTTCCCTTGTTTAGGACCATCTACCACATGGACCTTGACATCTGCTGATCTGCGTACACGGGAGAAAGCAACATATAATTGCCCATTGCTAAACACAATGTTGTGGTAGGTAGATACTGACCTTATCCAGTGTCTATAGCCAATTACTTTTAACATGTGTTCCGAATGCATCCTCTTTTCAACTAGCCTGAGGGAGACAGCGAACGTGACTACATAGTGTACAGACCACTAGCCTGATTCCTGGTGTATTTTTCCGAGCGAGGGTAGTTTTCATATTGTGCGGTGTATGTTCATGGCAATAAAAGCCAAATGTTATTTTCTATTACAGTATTTCATACATTTCTTTGTTATTTCTGTTCATATCGTATTCTGTACATGGCAATAAAGGCCATTTGTTTTTTTCTATTGCAGTATTTCGTATATTTCTTTGTTAGCCCTTCTGCACCTCATCATACACGGTTACAATACACAGTTAAACACACACCGCACGAAATGAAAACTACCTGAGAAAGGGAGATACAGGGGTTAGATGATTATGTATTTAAGGATAAATGGAACAGAAAGTGAGTATTTAGAGAGCTGTAGATTGTTAACCAGCATGTTATAATGTGCTGTCAACACTATTTGTTGAATTTCAAGAGGCAATTATGACATGATTTATAATAATTTATTGTAAAATAATCTAAGAGGACTTACAGAATTATGCGAACTTGAGTTAGAAGGTGCCAACAGAGAACTGATGACGGGCAAACGAGCACTTGCAGACATATTCTTCTCGGATCTTTTTTCTTTAATAAAAGGGAAAATAATTAAATCTTTCAATTTAAATTAGCTGTTGCATTTAATTATCAAATAACTGCAACAAAGCCAACATGCTAACATTTTCAGTGAATGTAAAAAGAAATTTGTATGGAATTTCCAACTTAAATATGCACATGTTGATCAATAAATTAAATATGTACAGTGGTACCTCGACATACGAATGCCCTAACATATAAGATTTGGAGATACAAGTAGTCGATTGGGGGGCTGGAACGGATTAATGACAATTTCAATTGGGAAAATTGCTTTGAGATACAAGCAAATAGGCATACAAGCAATGTTACAGAACAAATTAAATTTGTATCTCGAGGTACCACTTATACTGAATATGTTACAGTAAAAGCTTTTAAATGGAGACATTCTATTTTTGATTAAATAAAAATTATTATGAAACTCTATCTCAACGAAGTAACTGATTAGAAAACTATACAACCTTAAAAAAAGGCAATGCATAGTGTGCTATTAATTATTAAAAAAATAACTCACTGTTTTTATTAAAATGAGCTGCATGCTGTGCAGGGTGATATGGGGAGCGTTCATCTCTAGTCTTCTCGGGGTGTCTTGTCAAAAACTCTGGTGGTTCCCCTTCACCAGCAGCTACACTAGCAATTGTTAATAATATAGAATCAAGTGACTTGGCTGATTTACTGTTTATCATGCTATTTGAGACTGAAACACTGCTAGAAGAAGTGCTCAATGTTTTCTCATAATTGTTATTTCCATTTGTTGTGGGACGTTTGTCTGAACCCAGATTTCTTTCGTGATAGCTTCTGGAATGGGACAGGTCATTTGAGCTGGCACTTAAAAATGATTCAACAACCTGTTTTTCAATATAATGGGCATCTGCCATAGATACAACTTCTTGGGCTTGGCTCATAGTGCCATTACCTTCACGATCAATTTTTTCATTTGAAATCATTTCTCTGGATTTAATGTCACCATCATTTTTTAGCATTGGAATGCCCTGATCTTCTGATTCCACATCAACATTGCTATCTTCACTCATAGCAATATTCTGGTTAATCATAACAGGTAACGAATGTGATGCTGTAGCGGGTGAAGATATATTCCGCTGCTCACTTCCTGGCTCAACACAGTCTTCCTCTTGCACTCGACTGTTTTCTATGCTTGTATTATTGTTGTTAGAAAATTCATTATCATTTGCTGAGCTACCCTCTAAATGACTCCTACTTTCTGTATCAGTTACACTTTGTCCTCTATTAATAGAGTCTGAGGACATGTTGATATACAAGCCAGTATTTCACTTTTGTTAGAATTCAAACCATTAGTTTTGTTTCTAGCTGTAGAATAAAACTTTGAACTGTACCAGTTAGAAGACAGAGGAGAATGATCACTGTGTTGGCCATCACTTTCGGTGATGAGTAGACATGTGTTGAATATTTGTTTTGTACTGCAATTAAAGAAACAAAATACAATAGAAAAATAAGTCAACCAATTTTCTTATCTTATACCATATATATTTAATTTTTATTATCAGTGTTTTGGTTTGTTCATTTGAATATATTCAGAAGGCTTTATATAAAATATATTAGAACCACAGCAATTTTTACAAGGATGAATACCGTTTTTTTAATAAGATAATATGCTGCATTTAAAATTTAGACAAAAATTAGTTAATAGTTCAAATTAAAAAAACTAAGTGAATAATTCAGATGATTTTATTTACAAATAAAACTGTTTAATAATTGACAATAGTTTTTATAAGAACTATTTGAACCTTAATTTTTTTTAAATCTTCTGCATGCTTGTTTAAATATGTTAATAATCCACACTATAGCCACTATAGGTACTTTAAAATATTAAAGAATTAATTTGATTAATGAATATAAGTTGTATTTAGTCCTAAAAATGTAATAAATGCCACTATCAAAGATGTCAGTTCCTGAGAAAATCTAATCTCATTAAAAACGTAATTTACTAGATTAAATTGTACGCAAAACTAATATTATCAATCCTATTATTAAAATAATTTGAAATAATTTTTCTTGAAATTAGTGTCACCATTAGAAAACTATGGTCGCAAGTCAACATTTCTATAATAATTCATTCATACAATTTATTACTAAATGATTAACACAATAACTGGCTCTTTCTATTTTAACTTTAAATTAAATATACATAATATAAATTATGTAACAAAAATATGTGAATTGTGTCATTAAGCCCTGAATATAACTCCAAAAATTAATAATTTAGGTCCTAAGCTTAATATTGTTTTTGAATGAATTACTATAAATGAGAATGAATAAGTATGAGACAGAAATACATTTTTTAAAATAAATGTTTGGTGAAAAAAATCCTGACTGCAAGACTAGTAAAACAATGTATTATTAACTGTTTTGAAAAGAAAAAAAACATCCTGAATTAGTAATTAGCATATTTCTTATTCACATACATATTTCAAATGTATTACAATAAACCATTACAGGTCACTCAGTCATTCATGGCTAAGACTCCTGAAAAGAACTGTGACATTTATTATTGACACATTTGTCTTGAAATTAAGCCATTTTAAATTATAGATGAGAACTATATAGGCAATGCTTTTACGTTATCAACAGATTTTTTAAGCCTATTTTAGGTGAAAAATTACTATTGTTTCATTAGTTTCAGATTTAAACAGGTAATGTGCAGGATGCATTATAAATTATGGGACTGTTGCAGTGTTTGCTTAGTTTACACTTAAGTCATAAGCCAAGCTAATATCTTCAGCTTTTATAATTAAGTATGTGATGTTGAGTATATCATTTTTAAGGGCGATATTTCAAAACATGAATGGGATGATAGTAGAAATGTTGAACAATTAGATTTAACCTTGAGGCTGAATGTCTTTACTTAGATAGAAATGGTTGATTTTTCCTATCTCTTTGTGTGTTTCAATTAAACTGGGTCACTGCCACACACAACAAACATTGTTGGTATGCTGGGCAGAATATTTCGATTGTATATAATAAACAACATATTCATTACACATATTTTCGTGGTCTTATTTTATCGAGGTTTGATTTAACATATAATTAGCGATAGGCAGGTCACCATATGCTTGCAGTGCTGACTGTTAATAAAATTTGTTAAATTACTTCTTACAGCTAGCTGCGCACTACAAGCCACTCGCCAAACTCCAGCCTCAACACTCCGCAGAGTGCGTGTGCTCATTCGGCAAGCAACCGTGCTAATCATGTAAACATAACAGTAAAATCAACTTACCACAGAGGACAAGTATTGTTAAGTTGATTGTTTATGAATCCTTCTTCTTTAATAACTATGAAAATCACTAAAAACAGCACTAATTTGTGAATTAATCAACATTAAGGATACGACATATTAGAAATTATAACAAGCACAATGGCGACACACCGCACTCTAGTCGTATCGCCGCTAGCACAGCTGTGTATGGCGATTGGCGTGTCGATCAACTCGCGAGAATTTGATTGGTCTATCAAAGTTAACTAATTACGTATGTCAACCAATCACAACTTTCATATTGCACTCACTGCCGTTAAAATATATAGATTCATGGAAACTACACGTACATGTTTAAATCCTCTACACATCCAACCAAACATGCTAAATAAAAGTAAAGAAAATGAATATTTAATTGCGTTTCTTTAATTCAATATCATTGTTATGTTTCAATTGAGTTTAAACTGACACTTTCACAATCAAAATACGGATTATGTTAAATACCGTTATCGAATACGGCAACAAATTTATTAGGTTAAAAAATATTAGAGATTTCCAAAAGATTATACAAAGCCTATATACACACACGCGTAAGTACCTTCTACTTATGTTTAAAAAAATATTAATGCTTAATGGTGCAAAATATGACCGGTCATGAGTATATCCAGTTCTCATTTAACGAAAAAGTATATTAATTTGCAATTTTCCTTTCCTGATGGTTGACAGAAATATCATATTTGCCTAAAGATAGCTCTCGTTAAGTGATAATCAGAATTTGACACAGTAGAGAGCCAGAAGCGTTTCGGGAGGCCCTAAGGATACATTATGCCATATAAGAAAGAGAGAGAGAGAGAGAGAGAGAGAGAGAGAGGATGGCTAGGCAGACTTATATTTTCGGAGCATTGCTAGCATACTGGCATTATATTATTGTTTGGGCCCAGTGGCGTAGCGAGCTTAACTCGCACCCAGGGCACAATACCTTGTTAGCGCCCCCTCCATTAAAAAACCATATGATATATGCAAAATATATCATTTGGCGCCCCTTTGTGAGTATCGCCCCGGGCATGATGCCCCCTTGCCCACCCCTTACTACGCCACTGTGTATGTGGAATGGGGTGGGTAGTGTTTAGGCGGTAGCCTAGTTAGCCTATACATTAGAACGGCTCAAGATACTGCTTGGTAAAAAAAAAAAAAGCTGTTAATATTAATTTTTCTCATCGTGACATTTTCTGGATCAAAGTTAATATATATTATCATAATTTTCCATCGATAGAGAAATAGTACCAGTTTACTAAACACACCATTTTAGTGAATAATATTAAATGCATAAGTACTTTAAAAAATACAAGATTTTTTGCAAAAAAACCCCAATAACTTTCATTTTAAATTTTCTATTTAAAAAAGCCAACTATTTTTAGGCATACTGTTACTAGTCCTGTTCAACATAAAACAAAAGAACTTGGTATACATTTAAATTTTTTAAACCAATTAATTTTTTTAACGTTTTAAATAAAATTAGTATAAATATTTTTGTTAAAACGAATTAGCTTGTTAAAATAAAAATTCTGGCAATCACCTAAGGGACGTTAATCACAAATACTTTTTTATTTGTTTTCGAAACATTCGCTGTTATACAAATATTCAACAATCACGACCTTCTTAAAAAAGAAAAAAACAACGATTTCACAACTGTGATTGCTTCAGCTATGTATAGACTTGTTCATTCTTGTAAGATTTTAAAAAGATACCCTCCATTTTCAATACGGGTAATTACAATATTATCATATAATTATTATATCGCACTTGTTACGGGACCATACGTGACCATTATATTAGGGTATAAGGAGCATGACATAAATTTTTTTTTTCAGGAGTATGGTTAGGGTTAGGGTGTGGAGCAATATTATCTACGGCTGGTACCCGATGTAAAAAAAATACAGAGACCATATGTATGGTCCCATAACAAGTGCCTATAATTAATAATCTCAGATAATCCATATGTAGGTACTATGATATCCGTGCCCAAACGACCCGGAAATAGCCTTGAAAATCTCCGTATGCTACATAAGCCATGTTTGGCAACAGTTAGAACCAGTGGTACTGTGATTTTCTGAAACGCTTTAATTTACTCATTATTTTATTTTTACTTTGCCATAATTTTAAAAGAACTTATCCTTAAGTTAATCTGTGTGAATTTTTTTGTTAACTACGCCATCTTCGTTTTGAGGAATCAACATTTCAAAATAAGGTAAGATAAATTTTGCTTTTATTTTTTAATTAGGTCGCGACCCAATGTTTTTATTGATCGATCAACTGTTAATATATTCTAAATATCTTATTTAATCATTTTTATGTTGATTGACTGCTCAAAAAATTAAAAAACCGTGTTCTTGACGAGTCGCTTATTTGCCGATAAAAGTTACCTATTATCGATAACGGCAACCGCGGGCAGCGCTAATCTTAACATTAAATCCATACATAGTAATCCTTCAAAATCAATATTTTTTAACTGCCATCCTTTAACAAAGTTACGTTTTTTTTAATCTAGTATGTGTTCTGAATATAAAAACACTAATATTTTTATCCACAGTAGTATCTGGTAGAAATATATTGTGTGTTATGTCAAACTACTATAAGTAATAAGTCTAATATATCAATAAAATTATGCTATAATTTAATTTTTTTAAATATTCATTGGAGCCTTATAACAGTAGTGATTTTTACTCAGGTTAAACATTTATTTCAGAAACTTTTTTAAAACATTAACTTCTTTTATTTTATTTTCAGGAAAATGGAAAATACAAATACTCTAAAGTTGAAGAATTTAAAGGACATGGAGAATCTTCTTGAGTCTCATAAAGATAGCAAATTCACAAATGGATTTATTTTCTACATTTTCCTGCAACTAGGAAAAAATGTTAGTAAAACAGCTGAGCATGTAGTGACAATGGCAGAAAGTAATTGCCATATTACTTCTGTAAAAAGTAAAGTATCTAGAATTAATGAACAAGTAAAGCTCTATAAAAGAAATATCCATAACAATTGGAATAACATTGTGGAGTTCTTTGATTCTGAATTCAAGTTTCCTGAAAGGAAACATACATTACCATCATTACAGCCTAAGCATCCTCCCTTCATTTCTCCTGTTAAAACCAGGATTGAAAGAGACTGCCAGTCATGCAAATATAAAAGACAGACTAACAGTGAACTGTTGGCTGTGAATAGAAAATTAAACTTCGAACGAAGATTTGAAATGAGAGAAAGGATAAGAATAAAAAAAACTTACCAAGTCAAGAGGGTAAATGATTTAATTAAAAGAAAAACCTCCAGAATTTCAAGGTATCAGTTGAAAACAAAACAACTGGAAGAAGTGCTCTCAAGTCTTCATAAATCTTTGAAGAAGTCACACTTGAAGTGTCAGTTCCTTCTTAAGGAAAACACTAAATTGAAAAAAGAAATTGCCACCGGTAAAATGTATGCAGCAGCGCTACAAACCAAAATTGAGAGCCATGACTACACTGTCTACAGCATGGAGAAAAAGATGGAGTCTTTGACCGAAGAAATATTAGAGTTGAAGAAGGTTTTGTCTACTAAAGAGAACAAGAAGCAATTCCATTCTAAAATTCGGCTGATCATTTACAGCTGCATTGAATGCAATGTACCAGTAAACTCTATTTCTAAGGTTATAACGGCTTGTGCATCATTATGTCCAAATGTTACAATTGAAAGTCTGCCAAATGCATCAACAATTGCTCAGATGAGCAGGGAAATGGGAGCTATTGCAGATCTTCAGCTTGTTGATACTTTGATTGTGGCTGACTGTGCAACTTTGGCTTTTGATGCTACTTCTTTGAAAGGTAGCCATATTAACCAAATTCATTTTGGCACAAAAAATAATATTTTGACTGCTAGCATTGCAGAACTACCTGGAGGTAAGGCAGAGGATTACGTTCAGCATATTTTGCAGACTTTAGATGACTTAGCTGAAACATATAGTGTTTTTTACTCTGTCAATAAAGACCCTGTTAAAAGGCAAATCTGTGGGAAAATTGTTTCAACCCTCACTGACAGAGCATCAGCTAATCATGCAGCTATTTCACAACTTAATGTTGTACTTGAAACTGAGCTGCTTGAGCTACACTGTCATCTACATCCACTGGATGGAATAGCGAGTGAAGTCAGAAAAGAATTGACCAAAACGAACGCAGTCACAAGTAAGACATATGGTTCAGACTGTAAAGCAGCAAATCTTCTTTACTCCATTTCAAATTTGAGGTAAGTATTTTACTATTTAGCCAAACAAACGTAAATTAAGTATAAATTCTACATATTTTTATATGCTATTCAATGTATAATATATTTAAATTTTCAGATACAAAGCCAAGGGTGACCCATCAGGTTTCAAGTCCTTCTTAAAGAAAAATGGACTTCCATGTAGTACTTTTCCTAGGTATGTGGGCAATAGGCTTCATATACTGTTTCACTCATCTGGAGTGGTGTACAGACATAAGCAGTTGCTCATTCAGTACCTAGAAAAGTATTGCAACAATACAACTACTTTGAGAAGTGCAATACTGGAAGACTTGAAGAATGACATCTTGATGGCTCAACTTCAGGTGCTGGGACTTTGGGGGAAAATGGTGACTGGGCCATGGATGGCCATTGTATATGGATCTGAATGTCAAAGAAATCATCTTGATATGGTAAATCTATTTTTTTAAATAGACAAGACTTAATATACTTATTTATTAAACTGATATTCTAGTTATTTCAAAATTTAATTTATTTTTAATTTAAGGCACAACAAATTAAGACAGCTGTAAGTTTCATTGAAAGAATTGCTGCTGAGCCAGAATATTTAATCAGCACCACATTTGATGCATTTGGACGGCCTCTTATTTTAGATGACACGTTGTCTGCATTGTTAATAGTCGACAATACAAATTTTGTCCAACTCAATGAAATAATAAATCTAGTGGCCACTGCCACGTCAAATGTTTTAAATAGACAAATGTCTCGCTATTTATTTGGCGATCTTGCAGATCCAACAGAGGAACTGAAGGTCAAAGCAGCCAGTGCTCCTGCCCACAACATTTGGGCTGAACATACATTGGGGATAATAGACTCTCTAGCACGAAGAGCCCCTAATGCCAGCATTTCTTTTCTGGATGGAAAGGCAAAATTTCAAGTGAATAAAACATTAGAATGGCTAAGCACAAAGCCCACAGATGAGCAGGATGCCATTGTTAAATTTTCGATCCAAAGAGGTGCTACAATAAGGACAATCAGTAAAGAGAGAAAAGGTCAAATGGAAGCGGCCATCTGTGACAGATTAAAAGAAAAAGGGCAGAAGAGAGACATGGTACACAGATCAAGAGTAGGCAAGGAGATAAAGTTTCTGCTCGAACAAAATGTCCCTAATTTGATGGAGCAGAAAATCTTTCTAGCTTTAAGTGCCTATCAAAAAAATAAAGTAAAAGATCTCTTGGATTCAAATCCTAACAAAATTGAAGGCGCTCGCTTTCAGCACATCTGGAATGTGGATGGACAAGATACCCTTTTTCAAGGAAAGATTATCATGAAGTCAGCATCTCCAGGGAAAAAAATCAGGATAGCTTACTGGAAAATGCATGAAAATGAAGAGGATGCCGAAGATGTAAAACTAACTTTAGAAAGTATTTTAACAGATGCTGTTCTGAATGATTTAATTTTTTTTAACTTGAATTAATTCTATGTAATGCCCTTGCATCTTTTTCTAATCATTTCCTTTTATCATTAAATAATGATTTAGTCATAGGCTGTAAAAACACCTGTATCAATGTAATTTTTTTATGAATTGCTGGGAAACGTATGATATAAAAATTTTCACTGGTGACTTATTCTCTTTTATTGCTTTGTAAATTTGGCTCTTTCACATATCTTTTCTTATCACATGTGTGAAGTGGTTTTTCATTTAAGAATGAAATACATTTTATTTAAATCCATGATTTTATTTGGCAAAAAATTTCAGTTTTGTCAAGTGTTAAAACTTTTTTAATATGACATACATAATTTAAATTGACTATTTATTGTTTGTATAATTGCATGCAGTAATCTTAATTATTTCTTAAAATTTGCTTTGTCATTCAACAATGAAATATGCACAATTATTTTTGCACTGAAGCATGCATCTTGGAATTTTTTAATCTATGTTTCTTTGTAAATTTAGTATTTTTATCCTTTCGCCTTGTAGTAATGATTTTTTTGTTATTCATTTTTAAACCAATATGATTTTAGTTGATTTTCATTGCAAAATGAAATGCATGCAGCCACTTATGTTTGGTGAAAATTGTAGGCTTGTATCATTTTTACTTAGTTTTTGCTGCTTTCAAGTATTTTTCATTTCTAAAATTGTATAGCACTTGTATTTGTTTTTTTTTAAGTGCCTAGACTAATATCACTTAAATATGTTTAATTGACCTTATTTTAAAAGTCAATAGGATGCTTTATCAGTGGTGAAAATTTGAGCTTGCTAGCTTAAATGGTTCAAAAGTTGTGTCAGTTTTAGTAGCCCAATCTCAAAACCCAGGCCGCAATTTTTTTTGAGTTATTCATCATATTGCCTTATAATAATGATTTTTTTTGCTAGTCATTTTTAAACCAATATGATTTTAGTTGTTTTTCATTGCAAAATGAAATGCATGCAGCCACTTATGTTTGGTGAAAATTGTAGGCTTGTACCATTTTTATTTAGTTTTTGCTGCTTTCCAGTATTTTTCATTTCTAAAATTGTATAGCACTTGTATTTGTTTTTCTTTAAGTGCATAGACTAATATCACTTAAATATGTTTAATTGACCTTATTTTATAAGTAAATAGGATCATTTATCAGTGGTGAAAATTTGAGCCTGCTAGCTTAAATGGTTCAAAAGTTATGTCAGTTTTAGTAGCCCAATCTCAAAATTCGGGCCACAATTTTCTTGACTTTTTCTATAGTAAAAAAAGGCCTGTTTTTCGGCACAAGAAATTGAATATCTCAATAACCAAAAGACATACATACTTAAACAAGGTATCATTTTAAAGCATTTTTAGAGCTCTATTGATCTATGTATGATTTGACATGTTATATACATTTTGAATTTTTTATCAAAGTACCTACCATATGAAGAACGCACTGGCTCCGGATAGGTCTAAGACGTACTACGTATTTTTTTTTTCGGGATACGTCTAGCCAACTTTGATGACGTCAGTAAACAGAATGAACTCTTTTGATTTAAAGTTATTTTCTTTTGGCGGGAAATGCAGTTTATATTATGATATTATTACACAATGATGGTGCTCAAAATTGGCAATCGTTTTAACACGTTTAAAGAGTAAACAGAATGAATGAGAACTCTTATTTACTGCAGACGTTGATGACGTCATTTACTGTTAATAATTGGAGATATTTCTTTTTCGGGAACCATCAATAGATATTGCTCCACACCCTAACCCTATCCCTAACCTTGATCCTGAAAAATAAAATCTGAAAAAAAAAATTATGTCTCTCAGAGGAATCAAACCCGCACATAGTTAGCCAAACTGGGTCACGGCCAAGAAAACAACCCACTTTACCAGTGCGCCACACAAACTAAACTATCATTTTAATGTATAATTAGAAAAAATTGCTTGGTTATGCAATTTCCCGCGTAAAGAAAATAACTTTAAATCATAAGAGTTCATTCTGTTTACTGACGTCATCAAAGTTGGCTAGACGTATCCCAAAAAAAAAAATACGTAGTACGCCTTAGACGTATCCGGAGACAGTGCGTATGAAGAACGCAGTGGCTACGGTTCGGTCCGACCGAACCCGAATTTTTTTTTTCGGGTACCAGCCATACTTATTATTGCATTTTTTTTTTTGTTTTCAGGGCTAGTGTTAGGGTTAGGAATAGGATTAGGGTTAGGGTCCAGCTATAATATAGATATCTAAATATAGCGGCCGAGTCGCTGCACTGAGCTATATAAAAACATATAAGTCACTGCACTAACCCTATTCCTAACCCTAACACAAGCCCCGAAAACAAAAAATATGCCCGAAAACAAAAAAAATATGCAATAATAAGTAAGGCTGGTACCCGAAAAAAAAAATACGGGTTCGGTCGATGGAGTTTAAAAAAAAAAAGTAAAAACAATAAAATACAATAATGTAAAATACAATTTTAATGCTAATCACTTCACTTCACCACTTTGCAGCATGTAAGAAGACTGTCATTTCAAATAATCATTACTTAGCCTAGCTAGAAGTAATGGCATAAAAACACGCCCACCCAATGAAAACAGGCGCTCAACTGCAGCAGTGTTCAGTTGCAGGTATAGTTTCACAATGCTTGGATAGTCTGCTAATGACAGCATTTCTGATGAGTTATCTTCAAGATATCTGTCTACTTCAGCAGGACTGTTACTATTAAGCAATTCGTCTTGGTTCTGCCGCCGTGCAGTAAAACAAGCAAAAAAATTTGTAGATTCAGATATCTGCCCTGCTGACTGTACTGAAGCTGCACCACCCTGGATTCATTATAGGTTCAAAAATACAAATA
Source organism: Bulinus truncatus (assembly GCA_021962125.1). Taxonomy (NCBI): domain Eukaryota; kingdom Metazoa; phylum Mollusca; class Gastropoda; family Planorbidae; genus Bulinus; species Bulinus truncatus. The sequence continues at coordinate 10,727,886 of JAGDYQ010000012.1, forward strand.
CCTCCCTTTCAATGAACAATGGTGAGACAACAAGAAAAGCTTGCTGCTGACATAATGCAAGAATTAAACAATTGGATGTCCTCTTCTATGTTGCATTAGATGAATTGTGTGATGCCATCATCATGTCACAGTTGATGATCTTTATTGCACTACAAATGCATTTTTGAAATCCATGAAGAGCATTAGGCTCTTTCTAGCTTGCATTCTACAGTATGTGTATTTAACATCCTTGAAGTATTCAACAAGAAACAAACTAAAGCAAGCTTGTATCAACAGGCAAACCTTCAATGACAAGGTTGGTAGCTATTTAGCTCTTTGAACATGAGAGTTCCTTCTTATCACTTCATTGTATTATTCAATAACAGGCACTGTGTTTTAAGTCTGCTGTTTTGGAGAGCACCAAGGAACCAGACATTTTGAATAATCTGAGCACACAGCTTTAAGGCATAAACCAAACTGTGTATGACTAGTGGCATACTATCAATGTGGTCATGCATACAATGAAACTGTTTCAAAGCAAGTTTGACAAAAAATATTTATTACTATTGACATTTTTTATTTGTTTCATTTGACTACTAAACACCAGAATGCACAAGTGCGATGAATTAAAAATGTCTTCACATTACTCACATATCTTGGAGCCAGAGTCTAAGCGTGTTATGTTTCAGATGGAGCTTCTTGAGTTCAGTGAAGATAACATCTCTCACCATATGCTGACCATAGGTCTGTTAATGCAAAGAGATGTTAGCAGTCTTTCTTAAGGTTGTTGTTTTAGTCAAAATAATGATAATTAAATAGCAGCTTTCAGTGTATTTATTTTAAATGGCCTTTGACTGCCTAAAGTTTGCCTACCACTGCTATACACTGACTACTTTGAGATATAGTTGTTACAGTGTCATAAGTCTAACTTCTAGCAGTTCCATACTGATGTGTTTTTTTCTAAGCTTATAAAGCGTAAACATTGCTTCGCCACAAATTTAACATCCTCCACACCTATTTTTGTACAGCCCTTGTAAAATTCATCGTGCTAGTTTCAAATGTCATGCAATGCTGGTTCAGCTATCCCTCCAACTAGGATGGCATTTCAAATTTCTGTATGCTATACCAATATGCTCATATATTCATATGATAAACATTTTTATCTTCCTTGATAAAATGAACTTAAAACACTAATCTTAATTGGTTTTTTATTTTAAAAAATGTTAAAATAGGGATCCTTTATAAACCAAAACCCCATCCCCTTAGGATCACCTACATATCCCAATCCTGTGGAGTTGGCGGGAATCCTGCAAATCCCATCCCCATGGAAATCTCTATTCACTACTAAGCTACTGTTTGCTCTGCAAGTCAACAATTAGGATTGATCAAAACACACAAAAAAGTAAAATACCTAAAGTGACATACCTATTATTAAAATGAAAAAATATTGTTTTTAACCAGGAGATTCATTTTTCCACATAAAAATAAAATTTAGATTTAAAAAGAAATGAGTTTTTCACTATTAATTAATTCCTAAATAGGTTTACCGCTTTCAGAAAGAGCATTTGAAAAAAAAAATGGAAAGATATTATTGTGGCAAAATAAATGAGGAAACCAAATGTAAATCTTAATTCTTGGATACTTCTAAAATATTATAGTCTAAATAATGATATCATTATGATGAGATAGTCTAGTTTGAATAAATTGCAAAATTTCACAAATGAAAGCAAGTTAAGGTATTTTGTAGGCTCAAGAGTAAAAAAATAAATAAATTTAAATATTATTTTATTAATGCGTGGAGCAGCAGCAGAATTTGGTGCATTGGGATATAAACTGACTCTTTTCATTTTTACTGTTATTGTATAGTTAAATAATTTCTTTATAAGAAAAGCATATCATTTTATTGTGGAAATGCCTCTAGTTTATTGAAAAATGCATGAGAACGTCATTTTCATTTGCAACGGAGGACATGGGCAGAAAACTGTTATTCTCAATTAAATCACAACTTAAACAGTTCTTTATATATTGCAATGAAATTTAAATAAATTATAGCATTAGAACATATAAATACAAATATGTTGGGGATTTTTTCGTATTCTTGTTTTTCATTGACTGCCATAGACTAATTAAAAAAAATTCTTTAAAAAAAAAAAGAATTTTTGATATCAAAAACAAGGTGGCAACCTTAAATTATAATTTATAATCAGATACCAGTATGACGAATGTCTGCATGCCGTTGCACATTAGGTCGGATAGTGAAAGGTCACAATAAACGTTTGTGACATTGCACATCTTAAAACATATTGTACCAATTTAAGATTGCTGAATGAGCGCTCTGCTGACAGGAATATCTTCTTATATTATTTAATTCTCAAAAGACATCTTTTTTTTTACTTAAGTGTTGAAGAGTTAAAATCAAATAAATTTTTTACTACTTAGCTATCATTATGCACTTATTAAGCAGACTACATGAATCAAAAAAAAAAACTACTTATTAAAACTTGAAATCATTCCTGATTGATTGCAGAAAATCTTTTATTGTGATGGCCCTGGAAATGAGAAGATTCTAACACCAGATGACTTAACACCACCAATTCCACCTTATAAACTCAGACATGGAGAAGCAGTAGAACTTAAACGTGCCAGGCTTCTGTACCAAAGTAGAAAAAGAGGAATGTTGGAAAATGGGCTTTTATTGAGGTAAATTCAAAGATATACAGAGTGGGCCAAAAAAATGAGAACATTTCGTAGAAAGTAATATAATTGTATTAAAGCTTGTTTAGCTGTATGCATATCTTAAATTGCTTACTCATTTACTTACTTGCCCGTTTAGATATATGACGTCATTAGTTCGACAATGTCCAGGGGCTATTTTGGATTTTAAATATGACAATTGTTTACAAAATTTCCCAAGAATGACAAAAATTACCGCGGACGACCGTAGTCTGATTAAAAATTTGCGAATTTAAAAACAGTGGGGTTCTAGGAGAATCGTCAATGAGTTTCCCAACAAAGCCTGGAGTATAGCTAGTGTCAGTCGAGTTATACATACAATTAACAACAACAGTACAACAGAACGTAAACCTGGAAGTGGAAACCAAAATCGGCCAGTCACAAAAGTCCACGGGAAATAGAAAGAGAAACTGGTATATTACGTTCGTCAATTCGACGTATTGTAAAACATGATTTAAGACTCAAAACGTACAGGCATGTGAATGGGCTGAAGCTGAATCAAAATGTCAAATTGAAACGCTTGTAACATAGTCAGCAGCTACTTGAGCGGTTTCCTAATGAGAGAAGTGTACGAAACATCTGGTTTACAGATAAAAAAGACATTCACCATTGCCACTCCAGTTAATTCTCAAAATGATCGTCTTTATTTCGCTGAAACAAAGAAAGAGCAAGTTCAGGAAAGTCGGCTTATACGAGAACGTGACCATTTCAGCCTCAGTATCATGGTATCAGTTGGTGTTTCTCTAATGGAGAAAACTGATATTGTTTTCGTTGAATCAGGTGCCAAAGTTAACAGTGAATACTATTGTGAACATGTTCTGAGAGAAGGTTTGTTGCCTGTAATTCAAGTGAAATGTGGTCGTCAAAACTGGACATTACAGCAAGATGCAGATCCTTCTCACACAGCCAGAAATACGATCAACTTTCTTCATCAGGAGAATGTTAACTTCATTGAGCCAGACATGTGGCCACCGAACAGTCCTGATTTAAACCCAGTAGATTATGCCATATGGGGTGCTTTGCAAAAAAAAAGAATACCTCCGACGAAAATTTACCACAGTCGAGCAGCTGAAGTTGGCAATAATTGAAGAGTGGAGAAATACAGCGATGTATTGACAGCAGCATAAAGGAGTGGCGTCTATGCTTCGAAAAAGTTGTTGATAAGCAAGGAGGACACATTGAACAGGATTTTGCAAACAAAATTAAATGAAACAATGTTATATGATGTTCTCACTTTTTTTTGCCACCATATATATTCTGAAAATGTCTCAGTGCTAAAAAGTTATAATGCAGTGTAATAATGGTATCTAGAATATGTTAACTAATAATGAGATATAGCACTAAATTGTCATAATGATGGTGTTGCTCAAATTATATTCTTTCTCTATTACAACAGTAGTGGAAATCACTATCATAACACAGTTTTGTATTTTATCAAAGCTATATTCATGTGTTGATTAATAAAGTTTATGATTTTAGAAAGATAAAGACAGAAAAAATCATATTTTTGTATGTATATTTGATAAATAATTATAGTTTATACAGTTTAATATATTTGGTGCATTTACCAAGTAAATCCGTTGCTAAATGGTATTATAGATTGTCAGTCATTAACCCTGCTGCTGCCAGTTTTGAAATTCAATATTTTTTTTAATTATCAGTGGAGTTAATTTTTTTTTTACTTGATTAAAGCAATTGTTGAAGGAAAAAGTTGACAATATAGACATTGATAATGAAAAAATAACAAAACAAACTTATTTTTAATATTTTTGAGATAAAAATAATTTCATGATAACCTCTAGTGTATATAAATTAAAAAAAACTACTTTTGATCAAAGTATATACCCTTTTCCAATATGTCTTTATCTCAAACTTAGAACCACTTTGAGATTAAAGACAAAAGACCTGGAAAAGTAGGTGCCATCATTAACAAAAAAAAATAATTAGACAATAATACTGCTCACAATACACCACTAAAGATCTAAACACCGTCTGTGACATCACACTTAAAAAAAACACTTGCAAATACATGTATTCACGCAATACTTTTTTCCTGAGCAAAGCCAGGTATAAATGTTAGGAACAGCATGCAAAATCATTATGTTTCAATGATTTATTTTTGAAATAATTATGATAATAGTTACACAATCACTTAAAAAAAACAACCAGAAATTGTTTTTGCTATAAGCTGTAAAAAAGGTTTTAAGTGTCACATGTAACACCATCTTCTTGAGTAGCATCAGGTACACTTCTAGTTAATGATCTTAAAGAATTGTCGATATATATAAATATTTATATAATTTTTTTTCCCAGCACTTTTGCTCGACAGCATTTAAATTCTTTATCTGAAGAACAACTGTCATCTTACGACAAACTCATCAATGAGCCTTCAAATGACTGGGACATTTATTACTGGATTACTGGTAAAATATTTTAAGTTAAGTAGTAGCAGTGCTGGATTAAGCCCCTCTAATGCCAACATACGGCCCGCAGGCCACATCCGGCCCGCGTAACGAATTTATGCGGCCCGCGAGTAATTTTTTAATATTTACGTTTGCCTGACACTTACATAGTATTAATCAAGTAAATTCAAGATATTTCTGGTTTTTCATATGAATTAAACTTTTCGTGCTTATTTGTTATCTATAATCACACTACAAACTCTATAATCTATGTATTTGAAGTGGAACAGTACGCCAGTTCATTCAATGCTTTCCGTAAGTAGCAAACTTGTTAGTAATAACTTGGTCGCTTGGAAGTTAATTTGCAATATTAATTTGTTTATTGGATGTTTATTATCATCGCATTAAAAAATCAATTGCTTTCTTGATTTAAAAATGGAATTAATTTTGTTACTTGCTGCTAATATCACTTCGGCCGCCATTTTTTTTCAATTTGAAAAGTGTTTTTTAAAGTACCATATTGACTGGAAAAAATTGGTGAGTGTTACAACAGACATGACAGGAAAAAATATTGGAGTAATTAAACGCATTGAAGATAAAATTTTCGAAATCGATCCCAATCATAAAGTTATACCAATACACTGCATTATTCATCAACATGTCCTATGTAAAAATGTTTTAAAAATCGATCATGTTACCAAAATATTGTAAAATTAGTAAATTTCTTAAGAGCCAAAGGATTAAATCATAGGCAATTCATTGATTTCCTTGAAGAACTTAATACCACATATTCCGATGTAATATACTACAATAAAATCCGTTGGTTGAGCTTGGGAAAGGTATTAAAGCGTGTGTGGGAGCTTCAAGAGGAAATACGAATTTTTTTAGTGCTCAAAGAAAATGAGGAGTTTTCTGAATTAACGGATCCAAATTGGCTTTGTGATTTGGCTTTCTCTCTAGACATCCTCACATATTTAAACGAATTCAACACAAGTTTACAAGGAAAAAAACTATTTGCTTATAATTTAATGCAGAAATTAAAAGCCTTTAAAATGAAACTTCAACTTTTTTCCACAAATCTTGCTGAATGCAAATTTGATCATTTCCCATCCTTAAAGACCATTTCCGCAATAATTTTAAAAGGAAAAGCTCAAATGTATACTGAAAATATTCTGGCATTACGACTTGATTTTGAAAACAGATTCGAATGTTTCAATAGAATAGATAAAATATTGTTGATTGTTAGAAATCCATTTACTGCAAATATTGAAGAAGCTTCTCCAGACATTCAATTAGAATTAATTGAATTACAGTGTGATCAATTATTGAATGATAAATATCGAGAAGAGGAAGATAATTTGTGTAATTTTTATAAGCAATTGGATAGTAAAAAATATGTAAATCTAAAAAAATCTTGCCAAAAAATATTTAGTTCAACTTATATTTGTGAACAGACATTTTCTTTAATGAATCACAATAAAAGTCCTACAAGGTCGAGATTAAATGATTTACATTTGGAGGCTGTATTAAGAAATTTAACCTGACATTAAAAAGATTAGAAACGAGGTAAACCGCCTCAATATTTCTCATTAATTATTATAATATATTTGTTATTATTAAAATGTTTATTTTGTATTATTCTGTATAGATATTTGCTGTAAGTTACCTATGATTTATAATTTATATATATATACTTCTATGTATTTGTTATATCATTTATAGTCTCATAATCAAAATTTGTTCATTTTTTGTTTAAAGTTTTTGTATTTTTTATTATAATGTTAATTTTATAATTATTATATATAGGTATTTGTTACATTATTTTTATTTTCATAATACAATTTTTTTCATTTTTTGTTTAAAATTTTGGTATTATTAACGCCTGGCCCGCGAAAAGAATTTTTTTTTTCAATCCGGCCCGTGACAAAAAACTGTTGGCCATGCCTGCCCTATGCTTCAATATCATTTAATTCCCTCCAATCTTATCAAAGGAAAAAAAATAAATTGTACAGTAACAGAACCATAATTTATAGTGTCCACTGAAAAAGGTCCCAGTGTAATTTAATGAAATCCAATGAAATTTAAAATTTGTGTGTGGATTTTGAGTAAATTAATTTCTTCATTAACCTTTTATTGCTAAAAAAAAACCATGTAATTTTAACAATATGATACTTTAGAAAGTGTAAAGTGGATAGATGTCTTAATTTTTAATCCAAATGTATTATACATGTATATCAGAGGTGTGCGGATCTTGAAATTTAGCGTCCGCGTCCGTCCGCGGATTTCTATCAATGATCCGCGTCCGCAGAATCTTACAACATTGGTCTGCGGACCAGTCCGCGCGTCCGCATAGCTGAAATTTAGCTGTTTAAATGACTTGAAATTTTTTTTATGGTAACGCTAAAGAAGATCCGCGAGTCCGCAACTTAACCATACAATGCGTCCGCTGTCAGTCCGCGGATTCGGAAAAGTCTGCGGATCTGCGTCCGCAAGCGGACACGTCCGCAAGCGGGCGCGTCCGCTGTCCGCTCATCTCTGATGTATATAGATCATGCAGAGTTGCCGTTTTTAGAGCAACTGTCTGTCTGTCTGTCAGTCATCACCCTAGATCTCAACAACCATAAGTCCTAGACCCATGATGTATATATCATTTTGTAGGTCTTGGCCTGCCAAGAAATGACTTTTTTTCCATTTCGCGATCTGACCTCTCAGGGCCGTAAAAGGGGCCTTATAAAGTACCGTTTTTACTATATAAGCTATATTAATAATGGACCGCCCTATATCTCAGCAACCATAAGTCCTAGACCCATGATGTATATATCATTGTGTAGGTCTTGGCCTGCCAAGTGTACATCAAAAGTCCATTTCGCGATTTGACCTCTCAGGGCCAAAATATAAGAGTTTGTTATGTACCGTTTTGCTTATATTTTAAATATAAATAATAAAAGCTAATCAAAGGGGCGTAATCATTATTTATTTTTGTAACAGTTATTCAACATGACTTACTTGTCCTTTTAATATCTTTTTTCAGATATATGCATTACACAATTGAATTTATAAACATGTCCAAAATTTACAAATATTTACTGAAAGATAACAAACGTACTGAAAATGCGCTAACACGTCCTGTGTCCAGAATGGAACAGGCTTAATTGCTTGTTTTTCTTGTTTGACAGTTTTCACTTTTGTATACCACTTAACTGAACCCGTTTCATCTTTGTTATGTGGTCTTTTAAATACAGAAATAAAAAGATCTTATTTGAATTATCAATACATTTTCACATTTTATATTGGAAAAAAATGAGTTTAATTAATTCCCAACTTATTGCTGATACTGAATCATGTGCTTTATTTGAAAATAATTTGTATCATAATACATGTATTCATATGCATTGGGGTTTCATTAACTCTCCGAATATGACATGCTTGTTTATCACATTTAAAAATATATTTTATCAAAGTGTCTGTAACTCACTCAACCTGAATTAAAACTAATTAAAAGAATACTGAAATACATGTAGAGAATACTGAAATACATGTAGAGAATACTGAAATACATGTAGATTGTGCAACTTGAGAGGGCTTGAGAATAATTTCTTTAAAAATAAAAAAATATTTATATATAAATTCAATTACAATTTGTATCCTATATGTAACTTAGCATGAGTAGCAATAGTCCTCTATCAACTTTAAGGCGGTTTTGATGCTTTCCCTGAAAAAAAGACCTGGTACATGTATTATATTATTATTACTGCAAAATCTAATGGGGTTCTTATTTTCAAGATATATTTTTATTTTTTCATCTACAATAATTAACATTTGAAAATAATTCAAGAATCACATTTACATATTCATAATTTTCAGATTTAATTGTAAGGAAAATCATCACATAATCAAAGGTTCTGTTAACAGCTTTTTAAAGATGTGAGGAATGTTCAATGTGTGAAGTCCCTGTAAGGATGAGATGAAATCTCTTAGATCCTATAAATTACTAATGGGACGGTTTTTATGGTGCCCTTCTTTCATCTTTACCATAGCCGATAGTGCAGTGGCCATGGAGACACTATGGGAGATTTAATGGGAACTTGAGCCAAGACCTGAAAAATATCCTTGTTCCTCACCGGAGATCGAACCAGGTACCTTCAGGTCGACAGTTGAGTGCTTTACCATACGACCATCCATCCCATTTCAAAAAAATCGCCCACCTAAATGAGACAATTTTTAGGTTTTGTTGTGCCCTTCTTTCATCCCCACCACAGCCAGGAGTGTAATGGCCATGGAGGCACCACGGAAAACATAGTGGGGACTTAAGCCAAGACCTGAAAAATTTCCTTGGTCCTCACTGGAGATCGAACCAGGTACCTTCAGGTTGACAGTCGAGCGCTTTACCACACGACCATGTGTCCAATAGCGCTGCTGCAACCAAGCATTCAATCAGCAATGTCATTTATGTGCGAAAGCAGCAGTAGCACTATTTTAATTGGGTTAATTTTTGCTGTAAAGCTTATCTTGCGACAATCTTGAAAAATTATTTCAGTTTTGTTAAGGCTTATTTTCTTATTTGTCTTTTTTTTTGTTAACACTGTAGTATTCGTCACTTGCTTCTTGACTTGTTCAAAATATGTATCTGTGGTTTCCAATCAGCTAGAATCTGGTACTTTTTTTTGTAGGGTAAACATGGTGCAGTAGAGAACGCTTTAAAAAAGTTTTAAATTTTTCTTTAATTTTTGAAAGGGGCTATATATTTAATTTAATGAATAATTTAAATATAAAATTTGGATTTGAAAATCCAAATAAAAGCTAATACATGCTTATAGGTTAATCCAGAACTGCTTAGTAGATACATCATGTATAAGTTCTTTTGTATTTAATTTTCAGCTGTTCAATATTATAATTTGTTTGTTAATTTATATAATGTGTCACATAATAACTCTTTGATCGCAAAGTACTAGTATGTCTGTGAATGATAATAGTTCAATACCACTAACGTTAGCTGAAATAAAAAAATGATTAAAAATTGGAAAATGAGTTAAAAAACAGTCATTATTGCTGATCAAATAAATTTATAAATCAAGGTGTTTACCCTCTTTTATTTTCCCTCTCTGAAATATTAAGTATAAGTAATAAAATATTTAATAGAACACAGAGTTGAGCTGAAGATCATTCAACAGCTATTTACTTTACTCCAAAAATATGGAAATTATCCAAGAATAATGACTGTAGACAGTGGCGTACCTGGGGGGGGGGGGGGTGCGGTCCGCACCGGGCGGCACTTTTTATTACTTTTTAGGAGGGGGGTGCGCAAAAATGTATAGATTAAATTGAAATACCTAAATGAGAGGGCGGCAAAATCGTCTTCCGCCCTGGGCGGCCGATACCCACGCTACGCCGCTGACTGTAGCATTCCAGTTTGTCAAACCTTATTGTGCCTCCATGTTAGTAATTACAATTACTTTCTTTTTTATATCACTGAGGACACTGTATAAATGACCTTCGTATAGGTTTATTTTTTCAGTCAAGGAATTATTGGTTTGAGTTAGCTTTAGGCTTAGAGGTTCTCTTAAGACCAAAGCAGTCTCAACATAGAATAGGTAGGAAGTAAAAAGACTATTAGAATCGTGTTAAGACCTGGATATTGGCTCACATAGATAATTTCTCATTATTACAGTGACTTCAGTGGATTTTAACACACACCAAGTAAAGACAGTGGAACAATGCTTATTCTAAGAATGGTCTAGGAATTCTGTAATACTGATTTCTTAAAGTATTGTGAGATGTATCTTGGGAAGAGACAATTATGCAAGAGGACCTGTTAAACACATACTTTGAAAATGTTACTTTTCTGAGTAACTGTTTTAATACTTCAAAGGAAACACAAAAATGGGTCCCTTAAATGTTATAATTAAATAAAAATTAAGACCGAAAAATTTCTTATTTTTCAGGCGTAAAAGAAACCCCAGCAGAATACAACACTGATGTCATGGATTTATTAAAACATCATGCCAAAAATGATGCTAAAGAATCGAGGATTAAACAGCCAGATTTGTAAAAAAAAAAAAATGATTAAACGGTAGTGAATCTCAGAAAATTTGGATCAGGTTTTTGTATTTCGTTTGAATTAAATATTCAAGAGTCTTTTAGATCTGTATTAGTTCCATTTCTATGGTCAAACTATTTTATGATAGTGTTTCTTCTAAATTTAACCTGTTCATTTCGAGTACAATATCTTTAGGCATTTGAAAAATGGCTTTTTAAAGTAAATAGTATATGGAAGAAAAAAAAAATGAAATATACAGTTAATTAAATCATTAATTTTTGTTGCTATTTCAGTTATTTCTGTTTGAAATTAATTATTAAACTTGTATACTTTTTGACACAACTAATTTTCATGTACATAATTGCTAACAAGATAAAATGTTGATTGATAAATAATAAAAAAAAAAAGATCTGCACACAAGATATTAAACAACTAATTTGTTTTGTGGTTTTTTTTAATAAAAAAAGGATTTAATAGCACTAGTGAATATGTACCATTTTTGAATAAAATTTCTACAAATATGTATATATGGTACTAATAATGTGTTCATGTAATACTTTATTGCTAAATGGCTAAGTAATATTACATTTGGAGCTTAACAAAAAGAGGAAAACTTATTGATTGAATGTAAAATTATTATAGAGTGCTTTGTTTTAAAAGGTCAGAAAAAAAGGTTTTTTGTACTTATGATAAAATTCTGAAGGTAATATTTTTTTTATCATATTGCATTAAAACGTGAACATATCTTTTTTATTAAATTTTTTTTATTTTCAGAATTAAATATATGAATTCTAAATATGTTTGTAATATTGTCTAAAAAATATTAAATAATTCAAGTGAAAATAACAGTTTCAATTGTACACGTCTACACTTTGCTAAATATACAGAATTTTTACAGTAAACATAAAACTTTAGTGATTAAGTTACAAGAAACTAAAATTCCCTATTCGTCCAAAGTTACCAACTATATAAATATCTTTTAGTGAAAATAGTCCACTTTTTATTTAATATAGATAGTATAAAATAAAAAAGTTGTGTGCAACTAACAGTATTAATGTTATTAAAAAAAAAATATCCAGTCATATCAAATACTACTCAAAATTGATCTGTTGGACATATATTTATATGAAGTATTCTTCAGTAAAAGATGATACAACCAAACAAATTTACATTTCAGATGAAGACACTTTATACAAATCATGGTATACATTTTGAAGAAGAATGTAAGGAAAACAAGATTCTAATTGGTCCATTGTCAGAAAAGGAGACTCTCTTACAATCTGAAAGAAAAATCAAAAAGTAATAAAACCCAAACTATATAAACACACTACATACATTTCTTTCATGAAAGGTAATACATGTAGTTGTCAAAGTAATAAAAGTATGAGAGGCAATATTTAAAAACAAAATAGACCACACTATAATTTTTACTACAGCTGATACTAAATGTTTATAGTTGATGTGTAATAACAACTCTATGAATAGGCAACATGTTTACATTTCCAGGGTCTTGTGTTGCCTGTAGGCTCAAAGTTGGAAACCCAAACTAAAGCAAGTAATTTCTAGAAAGAAAAAAAAACATTTTTCCTCTAATTTTATGAATAACTACCAGTGTAACCGGTCAGTGTTGCTTGTGAAGATAGGGTGCTTGTGTGTACCTGCACCAACATTAGAACACAGCACACAAATCTGTTTTGCTTAGTAGGCCTATGTAGCACACACATTTTTTTTATTTTTAAAAGTTGTGCACAGCTAATATCTTTAGCCTCAAGAAGCCTTCATAAAATTAGAGGGAGCATTGGATAGAGGTGACTTGTTAGTTGTGCATGTGGGCCACAGTTATTATGATGACCATCCCAAATGTGTATATTGTTTTTAGAGATGAATGTACACAATAGCATGATATATATATATATGACAGTTGGGAGCACATGGTTTGTTTATAATCAGTCGAGCTCTGTGCATCGTAGGATGCGGATGTCTGTATTAGTAGTCTAGCTTTGGGTGTCTATGTAGATGGATGCATATTTACAGTTTGCTATTGTACTCCTCCTGGATTTACCTTTATGTCAGTTCATGTTCAAGAATTAAACGATTGTTTGATGTTACTTCACTGGAGTTAACTTCGTGATTTGTGTTGTCTGATTTATTACAACCTCTACAAGTATCTTCAATATAAGGACCCGTAACATATATTTGGCACCTCCGACGTTGAACTGACTTAGCTGGATTCAGGAGCAGCGGAGTGAGTACATTAAGACTCGTTGTAATTACCGGTTAAGTATTCATCGGTGAATCACGTGGCGGCCACCACCCTGGCTGTGCGCCGTGAAAACTGTGTTCTGAAGTGGCCAACGTTACTGTTTGCTGAAGTGGCCGACGTTACTGTTTGCTGAAGTGGCCAACCCTATTGTTTGCTGAAGTGGCCAACCTTGCCGTCTGCTGAAGAGGCCTACCTTGCTGCTACATAAGAGGCCAACCCTACTGTTGCTGAAGTGGCCAACTTTATTGCTTAAAGTGGCCAGAGTTGCTGTATACTGACGGGGCCGACGTTACCGTGTGGAATCACCTCCTCATCGTCAGAGGACCCCCCATAGGATCACCAAGGATCATCGAACATCCCGGACAGGGATCACCAAGGATCAACCCGTGTGTTAGTCAACCCCACATCGAACATCGCGGACCGGGATCACCGAGGATCAACCATCGAAGTCAAGGAACAGAATTTACTATTTGTGTATTTCTTTATATGTAAGTTGGTATATTTTTTTATATATATATTTATTACTAGAATATTGAAATCTGGTGTAATTATTTGTTTGTTGTTCTTGGTGGAATTCTGTATTTAATACAGTAGAGGTTGAAATAGGGTCCACCCTGAGCAGCCAAAACATTTAATTTGCTGGGTTTTGAAAAATAATATTGTATTTATTTTGGTATTACTTGTATGTTGATGACATTATAGAATATTTTTTTGTGTGTATGATATATAGTATCAAACATTTTCATTTATTAGTTATAATTGGTTTTGGTTACTGCCATGTCATCAATTTTAAATATTGTTGAAGCTGGTAAAGCACTTGGCCTTACAGGCCTAGAATTGAAAACCTGGGTAGAAGAAAAGGAACAGAGAGAGGGGGAAGAAAAACAGAGAGAGAGGGAAGAAAGAAAGGAAAAGGAACAGAGAGATAGGGAAGAAAGAAAGGAACAGAGAGAGAGGGAAGAAAGGAAGGAAAAGGAACAGAGAGAGAGGGAAGAAAGAGCCGCAGAACGGGAAATGAGGAAGGAAGAAATCGCGAACGAAAGGGCGCGCTTAGAGTCTGAGAACAATAGACAGTCAGCTAACCCCGGAGCTAACGGAGCGGGTGATAGAGTGACCACATCACTTAAATTACCTTATTTTACAGAGGGCGTTGACAGTATGGACACATACTTGTCTAGGTTTGAAATGCTAGCTACTAGTGCGGGTATGCCGAAGAATACATGGGCCGCGTCAATTTTAGGATTTATAAGAGGCAAAGCCCTGGATGTATGTTTGAAACTAAGTGAAAATGAAATAAAAAATTATGATGTTGTGAAAGAATCATTAATGAAGATTTATGGCAACACATGTGATGATTACAGGGAAAAATTCAATAATATTCGCCCATCACGAGATAAAATGACCCCATCCTCCAAGCTAGGTAATTTTACTGGTGAAATTTTTTCAAACAAATGTATAGAGAGACAAAAAGAAGATGAAGAGAAGAAAAAATCGCCCGTGTTAATAGACAATGACAAACTGATGGAAGGATTTAATAAAGTTGATAAGATAAGTGAGGAACATATGTGCAATGTTACTGGCATAATGCAGGCTGAGGGTGATAAACATGGTATATGTAGCATACGTGAAGAAAATGAGAAGTTAAAATTGGAAAATAAACGTCTCAAGTCGGAGAAGGAAAAAATACAGGCAGAACTGAATAAATTGATTTTAGACAGGGAAAATGACCTACGTACTAAATCAAAGACTCGCACTACATTGGAAGACCTACCAATTAGGGTAGAAGCAATAGAGAAGATTGTAAATAAACTTGTTAAGAAAATAGAATCAGTCGATGTGGTTACAGCTTCTCAAACAAAGATTAATGGAAGTTTGAAGGATAAAATTAACAGATTGGATAAAGTGGATTCGTCAGTTGGAGATAAAGACGCCAATTATATCAAAGTAGCCAAGAGAACCATACCCAGAATCAGAGATGGCAAAGCAACCCATCAAGATAATAAAGCAAGCAAACACGTAAATAAGGAAATGCAACATAATTCTTATGCTACAGGTACAATTGTAAAACACTCGGTTCCATTTACCACTGAATGTCATAGGGGAGAACTTAAATCAATGAATAACCAGACCTCGAGAATTATAATACTGAAAGAAAGAAAGAACTCTAACTATTATTGTCAAAGAGACAAAAACTACATTGTACCCAGTGAAAATCAAAAGAAACAAAGAAGGTATTATGATTTCCAAATCAAGAAATCTGAACGTAAGGGTGATCAAACCAGAGAAACAAATAGATGGTCGTATGGCAAAGGAAATAAAAGAAATGAAAACCGTGAATGGAAGGACCCACCTATTGGTCGATACAACCATTTTAACACAGTTAGATGTCTAACTTATAATAATTGCAGTAGATATCCCCATAAAAATCCCCATGTTAGACATGTAGTAAATTTTAATGAGCCAGAATTTATCCCTCATTACCACTGTTCATGTAGGACATGTTTGTTGAGATGTTGCAAGAATGACTGTAATATTTATTATCAGGGTAGAAGAGCAAACTATGGTTTCACCCCAACCACGGAGAGAAATATTAATGGGAATTGGAGAGATTTTAATTTTTTCTCTTAACAAAATTATGTCCTGGCAGTAAGAAATTTGGTTCACCATAATGTGTATGTTTACATGTATATTATGTTCATATGATGACATGTTTACATGTATATGTGTATATGATGACATGATATGTTTAATAATATTTGTTGATTATGATGAAATAAAAAAAGAGAAGTCACTTGAAAAAAAACAAAAAACAATGAAGAATAACTAGTGACATGAAAAAAAAAAGGGTCACCTGAAAAAAAAATAATAGAAAAGAAAAGATATACAAGTGACATGAAAGAAAATAAAAATAACAAGTCACATAGAAAAAATATATATCTAATAAAATAATAAATATCAGTGACGAAAAGAGAAAAAAAAAATGATGAGAAATTTGAATGTAATTCAATATGTTTATATATATATGATTGATGATATTTATTATATTGTTTGCATGTGTTGATTTATAATTCCATGCACAATTAATTTGATTAATCATTGTATAATTTATTTTGTTGTTATGATGTTTTGGATATGTTCTATGATTGAACTTTGTTTCACGTGGCTTCCTTTTGTCAGTATTAGTATTGGGTTTTACATGATTACATCATGCTTAGGTAGAGGGGAGAAATGTGGAGAAATAATATAGTCTAAGTTTGATGACGCAATTCGCTAGGCTCCGCCCACCGCAGTATCCATGGCGTCATTCCGCCATCTTGAGTGTAAATATTGGGAGCTTTAGTGCAAAAATGACGTATATTAAACCGACAGTTGGGAGCACATGGTTTGTTTATAATCAGTCGAGCTCTGTGCATCGTAGGATGCAGATGTCTGTATTGGTAGAGTCTAGCTTTGGGTGTCTATGTAGATGGATGCATATTTACAGTTTGCTATTGTACTCCTCCTGGATTTACCTTTATGTCAGTTCATGTTCAAGAATTAAACGATTGTTTGATGTTACTTCACTGGAGTTAACTTCGTGATTTGTGTTGTCTGATTTATTACAACCTCTACAAGTATCTTCAATATAAGGACCCGTAACAGTACACAATAGCATGATATATATATATTTATATATATATACACAATATAACAACATTGTTACTTGAGCCCTGCATGCATACATACATACATAAGTTAACATTTATAAATATTGAGACTAAAAATTATTCAGAAATTAACATGCTTATTAAACATTGTCCATTTTTATAAATGGAAATGTCATTTTCCTGGTTAAAACCGTTATTTTATTTGTTCCTATTTTATAATTTTTTCCTACATAACCCATTTTTACTAAATTTATATAGAATGCATAGCGCAGCCGGTCAAATGGCAGTGTAAACTTTAGGGGGGAGGGGGCTCTGGCGCTTACCCAGGGCAGTAGGTGGGGGAAAGCTCACCAGATATAAAAAGTACCAGGGAAACAAAATACAAAAGGCTTGTGCTTCACACTGAAAATAAAATGTGATTAAACAATGCCACTGACTGTATTTGGCCCGAGGACTAGTTTGCCCATGGTGGATCAAAATCCTATATAAAAATGTTGTAACCCGCCTGAAGTATGGCAGGGTAGTCCAGCAAGTTCATTATTTGAAATAACACAATTAACTCACTAGTGACTTGGTCTTGTATTCTTCTAGGTCTTATTTTTCAACAGGATTTATTGTGATATTGTCATTAAAACCTTGTATTACTACATGTATTTTCTTAAGAACCCAAGTTTTCTTGAGCTATTCCATTAAGTCTGCTACAGTATATATAACATATATACATGTATATATACTGTAATATATTACAATTACAACTGTTGCCATTAACATAAGACAGTCTGAATTAACCAGACATAAGACTGAGACAGTCTGAATTAACCAGACATAAGACAGACAGTCTGAATTAACCAGATATAAGACTTAGACAGTCTGAATTAACCAGACATAATTTAAATTTTTCTTTAACTTTTAACAAGGTTTTATTTAAGTTGTATAAATACATTTATTAGAGATAATAACAGTTGATATATACAATAATTATATGAAAATATTATTACTTGTAACAAGGCATCATAAACTGATTTTTCCCTAAGTACACTATATCTAGGTCAATACAAAACAGTAAATAATGTATGCATTTATGATGAATGGAATGAAATGTCATTTCACCTGGTCTAGAATCAGATAAACAGATTCTCTATTCCTTGTCGTTTCCTTGTCATTGAGTTGACTTAAATGCAGTATACTGGAAGCTGCAAGCTAAATTGAAATATTTAAAGGCATGACAAATAATAAACTTCTGTGCAAAAATATTTCATTTGAAATAGATTGTATAATAATTGAATAAGAGATGTCTAATAGGAATCAATGTTAAAAAATATAATGGTCCAATTTTTTTATTTTGTGTTCAAAACTACCAACAAAAACAAGGTAAAAAAAAGGCAATAAAATTTGTCAAATTGTACATAGACTTGTTACCTAGATAAGAAATATTTTTTTATAAAAAGCCTACATTTAGAAATTCTGTAAATCTGATGCTCATGTCTTCTGGTCCATACAATGAAAATAATGCACCTGCCACTTGACTTATGCCCTTTGCTATGCAGTGGCTACTGTTGAAATGTGCTGATGAATAAAACATACATGAACTGTTATAGTCTGTATAAAAAATATGACGATCAGCAGTTAATTTACTTAATTTTGAATTATTCAGTAAAACAATAAGTTAAAAAAAGATTACCATCTAGAGGAGAACTAAAAATTGTTTGGTCCCAGTAAGTAAGCCTGGGCAAAGACAATGCGATAAATACAAGCATTAGGCAGGCAGAGTTATATTCATCTGCAAATCAATTTGAAAGGAATCACAAAGAAAGTTAAATACGCAATATTTTACAAGAATGAACTTAGAAGAAAAAAAAATGAAATCAAAGATTTACATAGGTTATTACTCCTGTACCTTCTTTAGAATCACTGCTGACATGTGAGGACTGCAGAATGTGTAACAGTGATGGATCAACTCTGCAATTGATTCCAGCTGTTGACACCAGTTCATGGACTACCTGATTAAAAGATACCAGTAAAATTAAATTCATTGTAAATATTTAAAAGAATAGGAGTAGCAATATGAACTAAAGATAACTGTAATAGAGGAGCAATATGAACTAAAGATAACTGTAATAGGGGGAGCAATATGAACTAAAGATTTCTGTAATAGGGGAGCAATATGAACTAAAGATAACTGTAATAGGAGTAGCAATATGAACTAAAGATTTCTGTAATAGAGGAGCAATATGAACTAAAGATAACTGTAATAGAGGAGCAATATGAACTAAAGATAACTGTAATAGAGGAGCAATATGAACTAAAGATAACTGTAATAGGAGTAGCAATATGAACTAAAGATTTCTGTAATAGGGGAGCAATATGAACTAAAGATTTCTGTAATAGGGGAGCAATATGAACTAAAGATTTCTGTAATAGGGGGAGCAATATGAACTAAAGATTTCTGTAATAGGGGAGCAATATGAACTAAAGATTTCTGTAATAGGGGAGCAATATGAACTAAAGATTTCTGTAATAGGGGAGCAATATGAAATAAAGATTTCTGTAATAGGGGAGCAATATGAACTAAAGATTTCTGTAATAGGGGGAGCAATATGAACTAAAGATTTCTGTAATAGGGGAGCAATATGAACTAAAGATTTCTGTATTTGCATTTAGAGATTCAGAGAATTTAGTTCCTTAATCCAGAAAATGTCCTATTCAGTTGTTTGTTTATTATTTTTCTTTCTTTACAGTAAGATCACAAAAAACCTATAGTAGATTGTGAGCTGCAATGCCTTAATCTTTTAACTCTTTCCCTACCTCAGCATTTTTCTCACTAGGAAACCAACTTATTTAGCTCACTTTTGTTACATCCAAGATGGTATCACAAACTGAAAGATGGTATGTAAGAGTAGAAGATTTACCAATGATCCCTTGCTATTAAATTCATAGTCCTGAAACTCCTGGATTGGTCCCAGCAAATAAGGAATTCTTTGGGATAAAACCTTGATAAAAAGAGAACATACTGCTAATTACAGTGGATTAATTAAGCTACATGTTTTAACTCATTCATCTTTAGCCACCTTATTTCACCTAAATAGACATCTATTACCTTCTTCCACCTAAATAGACAAAATTTATTAAATGTGAAACATCAGTCTTAAACTCTTAAAATCTTATTAAATTTAATTAGATATTTTAATTAGTTAAAGTATTTAAACAATATGAAAAGCAGAAGTGCGACTCTGTTTGACCTCAAGAGCCCGTTATACTCCATAAAAAAACAAATCAGTTTAGTCTACGGTTGAGTTTTCTTTATTTGTAAAACTTCATTAAGCTATAGCCTATATGTCTATTAAATTACTTATTCAGACCAGTAAATTTACATATGTTGGTCAAGTCATACAGCAGCTATGTTTACAGTTCCTTTATTAGTGTTTTTATTCTTGGTTGTTATGATTTGTTCTTATCAATTTTTGTTAATAGAATCTGGCATTTTTTTTTTGTTACTGAAGTAAAAGCATTTGGATCAAAATAAGCCATTTTTGAGTTGTGGTAAAAATTTTAATCGCATAAATTTTTAACGCGTTACACAATTAAGCAACAGCTCTATTAATTATACATATCAGTATGACACTTGAATGAATATTGAACAGTATCCAGAGAAATAGATCCTAAAAAAAAAATCATATTATTTTTAAAATAGTTAGACTATAATTAATTTATAAAAGGTTTAACTATCTGGCAATAAGAAAGATATTGAGATTAAACTGATCAATATATTATTTTGAGATGTTTAAAAGACTGTGAAGAAGGTCCTTGTATAACAAATTCAGATCCGAGTTAAAGTTCCACCCTGAAAACTGAACATTTGTATAAAGGAAAACAATTTATTTTAAAAAGATATTCTACCTACTCAAATCAATAAAATTTAAGTTTATTGCAAAATATATTAATAGAAAATTGTTGTCCAAATTTATGTCAATGTGTCACTACAACACAAGAAAATTAGCCTTCAGTAAACCATTTATATATATAAAACACATCTTTGAGACGCAAGACTCAGGACTATTTATAGATTGTGGAATTCCCGAATACGTCGACAACTCGCGACAGCGGGGAAAAAAAACCCCACTATAGTGTGGAGACAGAGGGCTGGATCACAGCTTGTTGTTTAAAGTGGGTCAAGATGGATCACAGCAAGTGTGTTGTTTATATTGATTGATAAGGTGGCGTATTACGATGCGGGATGACTAGTTACTGTATAAAACATCAAATTACATCATTTAGAGCTTCCTTAAACAATGATTGAACTGCAATAATCAGACCAATTTTAATCATATTGATTAATATAGCATCAGCATCTGCAAAAAAAAAAAATTATTATATGAAATGATTAGAATGTTAAAATATTCATTTCAAGTAGTTGTTTATTCAGTAAAAATACAAACATAATTAAAATGAAATAAATGAAACAAAATGTAGATTACAACCAAGAACAATAACTACCATTGGCCAAAGTTCTGTTTTCTAAGCTTAAAAATTTATTTTTCAGCTTGATAATTAAATAAGGTACTAAATACAATTATAAATTTAAAACAAAATAAGATTCTTACCGGACTGCGTATTTTTATGTGATGCTTCAGGAATAAAATTTGAGAATAAAATGAATTATAAAGTTATTTCGCTGAAACACACAGATACATGTATTTATCAAAGTAAATTTTTTAAAAATGCTTTTAAATTTTTAAAAATTAGGCTTACCCATGAGCTTCTGATTCACCAAGTCTAGTAACTCTGGTTTATCAAAGCTAGTTCTTGCTTGTGTCAGAATATCTTTTCTCACCTTTACAAGTTTCTGTTTTGTAATGATATTTAAATAAGATGGATGCTTATGTTAAAAATTTCACAAATGATGATTCTAATAAATGTTTAATGAAAATATTGCATCACATTCTAAATGTCTATATATAATCTAATTAGCAAACCTTCTTTATTTTAAAATGGCAAATATAAATACAAATATGATAAATATTTAACACTTTCCACAGTGGTTCTAAAACTGTTCATGTTAGGGAACCCCTGTTAAAAAGTACGGTAGTCAATCATAATAAAAAAAACTCCATTGCCATAGATCATACCTTGATGTCAATAAAAAGGTCCTTAACAAAATGGAGGATGGGATCTTCTAAATATTTTATCCCAAAAGGTCCAAGAAGTTCTGCAAGGGCTCTTAATTCTAAAAGAAAAAAATACAAACAATCTTACTGACATTAAATCTTGAATTATACTGTAATAAATCAGAAAACTTAAAGAAAATTTCTATGACTTCTATATTTTATTCTTGCAATGAAAGGACGGTGGTAGAGATCTTGAATGCAACATATTACCTGTCATGCATGTCTATTGGCATGACATTGTGGGTTCTTTTGTAAAATATTATTTATATGAATTGGTGCTGTATTATTAAAGTTGATTTACAAATCTTTTCCAGCCTCTTCCGAGATCAATTTTTTGAAGTATTCTTTCTTTATTGTATGTGTGAGATGTTAACATATAAAATATATTAATGAACCCACTGAGCAAGTGTTATTTATTTTTATTTATTCAACTACTCATACTTCCAATAATGAAAGAAATATATATACACACAATTCATGTATCAGCCTGGCTCACAGATAAGTTGAAAAATATTGTAATAACTCTCTCTTCCTTGCCCTGGGTGATATACCACGGTTGGGAAATTTCTTTATAGCAGGGCACCGTATAATTCATGTACTGAAATTACTGAGGTTGTTACATAGTGGTTGTGATGAGGCCAGCAGAAAAGAACAATGGCCTTGTAGTTGTGGTTGTAAATAAATTGTTACTTGTTGTTTTGAACTCATGTGTCCTTTGTCATTCCTTAAATTACAACAAAATTATGATAAAATGGATAAGTTTATCACTTTTGATCCATAACTGGGAATATGTATGTCTTTCCCCTATAAAATCTAAAGTATGTCTGATGGTTATTCTATATTTTTCACTGGGTCTAGTTTGGATTCCCTTCTGCAAAAATCGCTTTCTATCGTGGCCAAATATTTATTTTGCATGACAAACTTAAGGTGAAATATGAATTATATGAACAATGATATGACCAGTACATGACAAACTTAAGGTGAAATATGAATTATATGAACCATGATATGACCAGTACATGACAAACTTAAGGTGAAATATGAATTATATGAACCATGATATGACCAGTACATGACAAACTTAAGGTGAAATATGAATTATATGAACCATGATATGACCAGTACATGACAAACTTAAGGTGAAATATGAATTATATGAACAATGATATGACCAGTACATGACAAACTTAAGGTGAAATATGAATTATATGAACAATGATATGACCAGTACATGACAAACTTAAGGTGAAATATGAATTATATGAACCATGATATGACCAGTACATGACAAACTTAAGGTGAAATATGAATTATATGAACAATGATATGACCAGTACATGACAAACTTAAGGTGAAATATGAATTATATGAACAATGATATTACCAGTACCTTGAATATTGATGTAATCCTCAGCTGCAGTGATAGTGGGTCCTGCATGTGAATGAGTTAAAGAGATCAATGATTTCCTCGTAGGTGAAAAAGTAATCTGCTCATGGTTTGACAATACATGTTTCATCAAAACCTCAACATACCTGACAGAAATGAGTTTAATAAAAAGTGAACACATCAATTTGTATAAGTAATGACACAAAAATGTAAGTGCTTTCAATATTTAATAGTATATAATTTCTTCTAACCTTTAATACGAATAGGAGAAATGTCAGAAAATGTGGCACTTAAAAAAAGGAAGAATTTTAGAGATAGCTGCAACTAAAAAAGTTATAAATAGATTTTTTTAATGCTTTTAAACAGTTAAAATAAAAGAAAGCCTTCAGCTAAATTTTTGTTATGAAAAGAAATGAAATGTAGCCAACTTGAAATTATTTTTAATTACCATTGTGTGTAATAAAAAGTGATTGTTTTCTCTCCATTAGAATCTATAGGCTGAGACTGTTCACTGAGAACCTTTCTAAATAAATGGCTCATGTCTATGTGAACTAAGAGAAACAAAAATTGTCATTATCACATTTTATATATCTATATACATGCCTAAATCTATATCTAGATAACAATATATCAGAAATATAAAAAAAGCAAATAAAATTCAACATTCATTTCTCAAGCTATTATAATTGGAAACTGATTAGTTCAAATTGATAATTTGTGTTTGTGCTATAATTTTGTATATATATTTTGTTATGTTCAACTATATATTTGTGTTGTTTTATGATTTTGTATGAATATTTTATTTTATAGACAGACATAGACAAGGAAAGACAGATAAGAATAAAGAAATAAGTAAGACAAAATATAGATGCCCAGATAGAAAGACATCAACTGTTTTAATTATCTTAATTAGTATCAAAAGAGCTTTTTGAACTATATCTGTTCAAATTAAATAAAAGCAGTTAGCCACGCCCATTGGTCAATCTATTTGTAATAAATGTATCTTGCTTTATTGTTTTCACACATTCAAAAAGTTTGCAATTGATGTTATCTCTTCATACAATACTGTTCACATTGACACTTTGACACTGGCTGGTTGCACATTGGCCAGCCAATGTCTGACTCAAAACATTTAACATTCAGTTTATTTACAGGTATATACCGCAATCAGACAAATACATCAGGTTCTTTGTTTACAACCAATACATAATATGAAGAGTATAGTCACTAATAAACTAAAGTCTATAGTAATGTCTACCACTGGACTAATGTCAATCGTAACATATACTCTTGGACTAAAGCATAGTGTTGGGCTTAAGTCATGGCAGTTGACCTATATGTTAAGGCATTATAGGATGTGTCTAAGACCCGTGGCGTTTATCTCATTTGTTTGATACAAAAAGGTCTAAGTTAAGGGTGGGTATTACCGGTCACAAAATGTCAAATGTGATGTGAATGGTTTTCTATTATGTGGGCTAAACAGCAAAGGTCGCATTAGGGGTTGTCGGTTTTTAAAAACCGGCAACGAAAAACCGGTTTTTCGACGAATCTCGAAGCATTCAACAACCGGTTTTTGGGCTTTAAAAAGTCGGTTTTAGCCTAGCGGCTAGCACTTAACAATTAGAAAAAAATGTTGTTACATTCAGATAAATTGCAGAGAAATCTGGAAACTTTGACTTTCCAATGAACTCCCACGTCAGAAAGTAATTGTTGAGCGATACAAGAGAGAAGGCGTGACCAGTGGTTCAGGGTTAACTTGAGGGGGAGGGGAGGGTATATACACATAGAGAGATTTATTGTATCCGTTGTTTCCTCGACCTGGAAAGAGGGCTAAACTCAGGTCGTTTACTAATTCCACAGAAAAATCGATTTTTTAGCGCAAGAATTTAGTGTTTACTTGCGTAAAGTACACAACTTGAAACTGGCATATCACTGAGACGGGAGAGGGGATTGGGGTATTGGTATCTCCTTAGTTCGTTACTAAACAATAGACAGAGGCGATTTTTTTCAAGTTGACTAAATTTATGTTCGTCATCCAACACCTTCACCACTGCCAACCCCTCTAACCTAAACAAGGCAGGACCGTCGTACAGCCGCTGTAATGACTGGTGTAACTGATACATCTCAGAGATGGGAGTGGGGTAGGTGGGGAGATAATTGTATGAAGGGAGGGTCGAGGAGTGAATTTAGAGTTCAGTGGAGAAATTTTTTGAAATGGACATTTAATGTGGCCGTGGCCCGTGGGTCCATAGAGATACAGAGGTGTTTGTGTACTGTGTCACATATATAGATAACATTAGAAACTTAGACAGAGGATGTGAGAGAGAAAGAGAGAGAGAGAGGAAAGGAGGGAGGGAGAGAGAGAGAAAAAGACAAAGATAATACCAAGAGTAAAAAAAGAACCGTAATATCTATAGACTATATATAAATAAGTAATATACATGTACTGAGGTCTACATCACAACGGCTGATTCTGAACTTGTCTGTGAGCGGCAAACCAAACCTCGTGTCTTTGACAGCCACGTATATTTATAGCTTAATATGAATAAAACACGGGAAATAATTAAGTCTCATTCGTGACTGCCAAACAAAGTTTAGCAGTTCAAAGGCCATGAAAGAAATATAATAAGTCAATATGCAATTTAAAGGAATATTAATATATGTACCCAGTAGGCAGTAGTAATATTTTTACTGTCATATTGATAATTTTTTTCTTGTATTTATTATTTTACTTTAAAAAATTGGCTGACATAATTACATTAAACTTTATTCATTTTCATGCCCATCAATTAAATATGGCATACATTGAAAATAATTATTGCTAGAATGCTTTAAAAATCGTTTATTTCACTTATTTTATCGAAGTGGCTACGCTTACGTCAAGCGCCTTCTATTATTATATCTATTGACGTAAGCCGGAAAAAAAAATACAAATTACGTCTTGATGTTACCGCTGCCACTGCGTAAACAAAAAGGGTTAGGGGTTAGGGTTAGGGATAAGGTTAGGGTAGGGGTGTGGAGAAATATCTATTGACGTAAGCCAAAAAAAAAAATACAAATTACGTCTTGACGTAAGCGTAGCCTGTCCCTTATTTTATTGTAAAACCGAAAACCGGTTTTCGCCATTTTTTTGAGAAATTGACCTTCGACAACCGTTTTTTTTAAAAGTCGGTTTTTGTATAACCCCTAGGTCGCATGTTCAAACTAATTTTTAAGTTCCCTTAGACTAATAGGTCATAAGGGCAGATGAAGTGTAGAATTCATCTGTTTCTGTAACCTCGGCATGTGAAGGAATTGGGTAGTTAGCATGACTCGCAGCTGTCTTTACTTCCCTAACAAATGTCAGGTACCCATTTAAAGCTGGCTGGGCTTGGGGGACTTTATATCAAATTTCACTGCAAAAAATTCTTTTGGTTCTCATAAGGGATCGAACAAGGGACCGTAAGATCGAAAGTCAAGTGCTCTACACTGCTTGGCCATCTGGCCAACCCATACTAAATTAACTGGAAGTATAAAGACTCATAAAAGTCATGCATACTTAAGTAATCAGAGTGGTATATATAGAACTCATTTATTTGTAAAGCATACCAAAGTTTCCAACATTCTGCAATACATTCATGTAGGAATGCACAGCACTAAGAACTTCTGATGGCTTGGCAACTAGTTTGGATTCTGCATCATGCTTTATGAAATCAATGATAATTCTAGTAGAAACATAATTAATGACAGCATTATCAGCAGAAAAGTTTGAAGCTTGTCTAAAAGTAATATTTAAATGTACATCTCTAAAAAGAAATAGGCTAAAACATGTACGTTTCCACTCTGTCTACAAATGCATACTTATTAAACATTGTCTCAAGAGTCTGATATAAAAATTGCTGAGGTACAAAGCCATGGTTCCAGACATGGATTACTGAGAAATAGTTGACAGTGTAGCATAAATCACTTAAGGCCATAAAATACTTGTCAAGACTGAAATAGAATAAAAAGATTCAAATATGTGTCAAAGCTTAACAAAAAAAAGTACAAATTAAAATATTCATGAAAGAATAAGATTAGTTAATAATTAAACACATTGTGATTATAAAATCAAATTACTTTGTTAACTGTTCTCTGCTTTTTCTAATACTTTCCAGTCCAGGTTTTTGAGGTTCTGATAACTTTTTTTCTTTTTTGTCCTTATCTTTTGTCTTCTGCAGCTGATAAAACATTAATGTTGTTGCTTCTTGAGGTAACAACTAGAAATTGTGCATAATTATAAAGTTACTTCAAATGCCAAGACACTTAAAATGAACATTTATAAATTTGATTCACAGATTGCAGACACATTGTAAAAAGTAAATCATTGATGTACTGGTGATTAAAATAAATGTTTAAATGTTAATGAGCAAAGACTATAGAATAGGAAACATATTTCACTAAAGGGAAAGTAAAAAAAATAAAATGTCTCAAATCTTGTACCTTTTTATCCATCTCAACATTCTCCTTACATACTTTGAGAACCACTCCAGCGATTTCATTGCAAATATGTTTAATGAACCAGTTGACATATTTCAAACTTGTTTTACCAATTGAGACACGCTGAAATGAGAGAAATTCTTAATATAGCAAACACTTGCTGATACATAATAAAAAAAACTAGAAACTAATAAAAACATTAAAAATAAAACAGAACTTATTAATACTAAAATAGCTCAATATTTAAGCTGGAAAGAAAAGATTAATCTAACTGTTTTTAACAAATTGACGTTTAATAACAATAACTAATGTTTCAAAAAGTGAAAAATAAAAATACACCTCTTCTGGACAATGGCTGTGAGTGGCCTTCATGAAATGACAACAAATCAACGGGAAAACTATACAGTATCGATGCTGTGGTAAAAACTCTATACACTGATTGAAATGATGTTCTAATAAAGTAGTATGGAAACTGGCAAATCAAATAAATATACATTGCTGTTAATATATCGCTTAATGTCATTACTACACAATATATTCCAATACCTAATCACTTATATATAAAAAAAATTATATTTCGTAAATATAATACATGTATATGCAAGCAAGACATTTTATTTGACCAAAAAAAAAACATGATATCTAAAACATATGTAGATCAAAAAAACAATATTTTGTGACTAAAAAGATCAAATTACAGCATCTAAAAAAGTAACAGTTTTGAGTAGCAGAATTCCAGGAATAATTAAAAGACAGAAGAGTGAATAATCACATCAAAATGGAGGGAGATTGTTCTAAGATAGAGAAGCTATCATGGGAAATATTTTTAGTATCTACATTTTATTTTCGAATAGCGTGATAAAAATACAAACCAATAAACAGAAAGCTCAGAAGTTTCGTCTATCAAATCATCTAAACTGTCCACCATTTTAGTATGAAAAACTACTGTGTTCATATGTTTCGCAAGGTCTTTAACTGTTTTCAGATCCATATCCACTTTGCTACCACTAGTATTACTCTGGATTATCAACAGATTTTACAGCATTAATGATTTTAAACATTAAAATTAATGTTTAGGATAAATTTTAAATTTAATATTATAAATACACATTTCAAGAATGACATTTTTAAGTTAAATAAACAGGCTTATATGAAGTTTATAACATAATTTAATAAGTTTCCAATGATAATAGCAAAATAAATTATAACTTGATGATTCAATGAAAACAAAAACATGAAGTATGGTAAACATTATGTAATAACTAAACAATAAACAAAATATTTCAAATATTTTTACCTGAAATCTCAACCAATCTAAACGGAAATCTTGAAACTGGATGCCATCAACTATTAATTAAAAAATAAACAAGTATTGTAAATAATAATTTTTTTTTACTACATGCAACAATAAGTATAATTTTTAGAGCATTTTCAAAAAAAAAATACTCTATTGTCCCCGTTTTGTCTGTCTGTCTGTCCGTCATCACCCTAAATCTCAGCAACCATAAGTCCTAGACCCATGATGTATATATCATTTTGTAGGTCTTGGCCTGCCATATGTATATCAAAAGTTCATTTCGCGATAGGACTTCTCAGGGCCGGGCTTCAGGGTTCATAAGGGGCTTATATATTATACATAGATTATAAGCTAAACAAAGGGGCGTAATCATTATTTATTTTAGTAACAGTTATTAAACATGACTTACTTCCCTCTCTATTTATACATGAAAATGCTCCTTAAACGTCCTGTTTTTACAGGCTTAATTTTTGCTTGTTTTTTAATTTGTCACTGGTTCGTCCAGTCATGAATAACTGAAAATAATTTTTCATACAAAAGAGTTCTAATTTTTTTCCCCATAGTTTCTTATTACCTTTTATTTAAACGAAGAATACAATTATTTCTTTTCCTCAAACATAATTTTCCACCAATATCAAAATAACATTGTAAGAGTAAAAGAGATAAGAAAAAAAAACAACTAAAAATCATATTGACAACTTCAAGAAGAAAAAAAATACTTCAGACAATCATTGTATTATTGGGTTAAAGTAACACTGCACATGAAAATATTTTAAAGTACCAGTACCAAAGAAATGACTAATTTAGAGCAGTGGTCCCCAACCCCCGGACCAGTGCCAGTCCGTGGATCGCCCGAGAAATATTACATTATTTCCTTTTTATGTATTTGTCCCGTGACTGTGCCACTTTCCCTGGAGAAATGATCAACGTCCCCGCCCCCCTTCCTGCGGGCCGCGCTGAAATTATCAAACGCTGACCAGTCCAAAGCGAGAAAAAGG
The DNA here is from genome assembly GCA_021962125.1 of Bulinus truncatus. NCBI lineage: Eukaryota > Metazoa > Mollusca > Gastropoda > Planorbidae > Bulinus > Bulinus truncatus. The sequence continues at coordinate 10,758,252 of JAGDYQ010000012.1, forward strand.
TTGGAGACCACTGATTTAGAGTACATTGCAAACATGTTTTACATGATCTGGATGTTTTCAAAAATGGTGCACTGTTTTTGTGTTCTGGTTCATTGCTTTGCATGTTCTGCATGCTCATAACTCCAACCCTGTTCAAAGTACTCATATCTCGGGTACAGTTAAATATTTACAGTCAAACTTTGCTTTACAAACTTTGCTGTAATCCAGTGCACTCATATATCAAAGCAGATTTTCCCAAGAGAAATAATCGAAATGAAAAATATTCATAATAATAGATAACATTTAATAGTTTTATTTTAAAATTTAAACATAATGTAGAACATCTGGGTGCTGATTGAAATAATTTTTCTATTTGTCTGACATTAAAAAAGAATTTATCCAATGCCAATAACTTTTACTTCATGTGTAAGAATTGGTTGAAATTTGACATAACAGATTTATCACTTGCACTGCTATGCTTTACAATTATTACAGTATCAACAAAATAAATTAAACTAGCTGAGTAAGACCCATATGAGAGAGGAGCCATCAGATCAGTATGATCACATGAAGCTCAGTGCATAAAGCCAAAATAAACACTGCTCGAACCGCAATACTTCACAAGTATATCAAGTAAGAAATTATTTTAAAAAGTGTTTCTAGTCTTGCAAAACACTTGTAAGCCAAGGTTTGACTGTATTTATATATATATACAAGTATTTGGACTCATTCTATGACAGGGTGGCATATATTCTATATTATCTCTCCCTCATCCTCCCTATACTGTTTTCTCTCCACATTCATTATTCTATTCCCCCTTTCCTATTATGTCTGGAACCTTCCATATTTGGTATTCTTTCTTCCAAACTCTATACTGTTTTCTCTCCTCATTCATTATTCTATTGCCCCTTTTCTATTATATCTGGAACCTTCCATATTTGGTATTCATTCTTCCAATCACTATTTTGTTTTCTCTCTCCCCCTTTCTATTTTGTATTCTTGCTCTCAAAACGTACAAATTCAGTATTTTATCTTCAACTACCTATTCTCTGTCTCTAGTGGGAGTTAGTATACTATAAATTCAGTATTTTATCTCCTACTACCTATTCTCTGTCTCTAGTGGGAGTTAGTATACTATAAATTCAGTATTTTATCTCCTACTGCCTATTATCTGTCTCTAGTGGGAGTTAGTATACTATAAATTCAGTATTTTATCTCCTACTCCCTTTCTCTAGTGGGAGTTAGCATACTATAAATTCAGTATTTTATCTCCTACTGCCTTTCTCTAGTGGGAGTTAGTATACTATAAAACATTGTTGCTGTGGCAGAAGTACTGTAATTTTCAGAGATTTTTTTTTTTGACATGCACTGGGACTTTAACATGGCGGATTACAATGTAGAGATATGTACTACAAAAATTAGTTAAAATTATTTGCAAATTCTCATCAGGATGTAATTCATTTGATTTTAATTACTATATAAACCTATGAATAACAGTTTTTAGAAGTTGTTATATTAAAACTATGCATGATTAAAAAAAAGAAGTTGGTTTGGTGTGCATGTTAACTTTAACAATTAGGAAAAAACTGATAAGTAAAATTGATTTTTAATTTAAACAAGATAAAAAGACCAAAAATTCTTTCCGTAGAGGAGAATGCAACTAGTTTCTAGTTCAATATATCTTAGGTGGCTAATCATGTGAAATAAAAAAAAATAACTTTCCATCTCCTAAACAATAAGAAACAATTAAGAAATGATGAAACAAAGATACATGTTTCACTGAAAATATATTTAAAAATACATGAAAGATTACATAACTCCAATGTATATGATATAGTTATTTTGTCAAAATTATGCTCTGTCCAAACTACATAAGCAAAATAAAACAGGAAAAAGAGAACTTGAAATAAAATACAGTAAATAAGTGGTGAGAAGAGAAGCCTGACTAGAAAATGCATATTGTTATACAAATACATGTAGTTGTTTTTGTGCTTGTATCATTTCTACCAAAGAAATAAAAAAAATATTCTTTAGCTTTTTCTTCCATTAATGTTTTTTTTCATGTGATGTGCACAAACTGATGTGAGATACAATGATAATCAACAGGTTACAATTGCTATGCACAAATTTGTAATGTCCAACAATCATTAGTGCAGTTATAATTCAATATTTACTGAAAAAAGTGCATTTAATGCCGCTCTAAACAATAAAGTATAAATAAGTAGTTTTTGAGAAAATTAGAAATCACATTGATTTACCTGAGAAGAAATATCTACAACATAATTCCTTAAACAATAGATCAGCAAATTGAATAAACCCTCTATTATATTCATGTCATATAGTAATAAATCAGCAGCAGCATTAGACCATTATCTAATGGACATTAATTTAAAAACTTAATAAACTTATGCTAAGTGATATAGACACTAAATAAAAAAGAAATGTTATTTCCTTTTCTCTCTTACTTTTTGCAAGAGTTTTTGCTTTTTTTTTTTTAAACAAGGCAAAGACAGACAATATTTTTTTTAATAGCTGTATCCAGCAAATAACTTTGCATATTGTTCAGCTTTGATACATATTTTCAAAATATTTCTTTTTATTTATGAACGAAATTAAAAATCTAATTAGTTGTTGTTTCTTTTCCTTACAACATCCTAAAGGATAAATTATTTCAATAAAAAAAAAAAGTTAAAATAATTTGTTAAAGAGATCTAATTAGTTGTTACTTTTCATTAAAACAATCAAAAGGATAAATTATCAAAAAAAAACACATAATGTCCTTGAGAGAAATCGAACCTGGATAGCCAGCATAAAAAAAAAAAGCAAATAGTTTAACCATTCAGCCACCATGTCACATACATAGAAATATGTTTTATTGTATTTAAAAATTGCTCGATTATTTTGCACATCCACTTTACTTATATAATCTTTTTTGTAATTTAAAAATAAGTCAAAGCACTATTTATTTAAAAAAATGAAATATTATAATAGCTGAGAACTTAAATGTATATAAATTAGCAGAATTTCTTTTTTTTTTATTAGATCGGCTTTTAAAAAGAACTTTATTTATGAAATTAGTTACGACAAGCATGCTTGCTATTCTCGTATGTCGGAGAATTTTCGATTATTACTATTGTTTATGTTTGATAATTTTAAAATGCTATCTGTTGTAATAAAAACAACAATAATTTGAATGATATTATATTATAATTATTTTTTAATATTTGGGACTTTTACGTTTCATAATAAAAACCACAGAAACTATTTAAAACTATAGATTTTTTAAAAAGAAATATCAAATTGAGACCGGGCAATAAGCGCCACGATTAATATTTTAAACTGGAATACTGTTGTATTAATTGTTTACTTTCGATTAAACGCAGACGTGAGACTTCTATTATTTATATAGATTTTGTGAACCAATTTGACTGGCCCAAAAACCTGCCTCTGATATATATATATATATATATATATATATATATATATATATATATATATATATATATATATATATATATATATATAAATTTAATTAGTTTTAACAATAAAATCAAACATACCAGATGTGTCTGGAAGAGCAAGTAAAATGTCAACAAAAGAGTTTAACATCTCATCTGGTGGGCAGGCTGAAGCTTGCTTTTTAAAACAAATAGGACATGATCTAAGCAACAATATGACTCAAACATGCTTCATTTAACAACAAGCCTACATAGATTAGTTTTTTAAACATTATCATTGTACTTGTTATTTCATGCTTATAAATTATAACAAGTAATGATTTCTCAATAAATGTATGACTTTCTGTAATTATTTTTTTTGGACATTCCAGCCTCTACCATCACTCATGCAGTTTACGAGGTGTGCACCAAAGAATATATATTATTCAGAAGACATATGGCTATCTTTAAAGGCCCTTTATTAAGAATGCCGCCATTTTTTGCATTATAGAATTTCTTGTAGCCAAGGACTTTTTCCATTACAACAATAATATAAAAAAAATCAATGATGAATAAGTTATCAATTTGCTGAGCGTATTGAAAGAAATAGTTGAATAATTATATGCCAATTTACTTGAGAATTAGAATGAATTTACTATTTATATTTTAAGCAGAAATAATAAAGTATTTTAAAAAATTTTAAAACATTGTTATTAATATATGTATATGAAAGTGGATGGATTATGTTAATATTCTTTACATAAGAAATAGTTTTCAAATGTGTGTATTTATATTTTAATAAGATGTAAATAATTATTTACTATCTCTGAGAAACCGTTATATATGTAGACTAAGACAGACCATAATATGCAACAAGTACGAACTTTAACCTAAACAACTTTAAGTTAATATATGTTCTCTTGACTCAGCAGTTATTGTTCAGTTTACCACCAAGTAAAAGGGAGTAAACTGTGTAAGTATATGGAAGAGAACTAACATTGCTGTCTTATAAAAAAAAAAGACTTTCGACATGTTGGGTGAATAAAAACAACGAATTCTGAAAAAACTTTATCAATTTCACTAAATATCAGTATTAAAAACTGTCAATAAACATGTCAGCCCAGCCTTAGGAAAACTAAATTACATTCTTTTCAGTGACTTTACTGACTAAGCATTTGGAGATACTTGATAAACAATGATTTAGTATTGTATCACAATTGAATATTAGTCTCATTGAGTTGAAAAAAAATGTCAAATATGGTGGTGATTGGAAATAGTGACTTAAACAAAAATGTGCATTCTGCATGTATATATTCTATCGTGCACACCATAGTATCCATGTCATTAAAAACCACACCACACTATAACTTATAGAGAGCTATCTGGATATAATATATACAAATATCTAGTGCATCTCTCTCAGAATCTTCAGTAGCAAACAAGATGCAAAATGACCAAGTGCTTTTTTATAAATGTTTATAAAATAAACGAAACTTTGTTTATATTGATATAAAGCTCCAAATAAGTTTTTTTTTTTTTTTGCAATCTGTGACCAAAATGATGTAGATGTGACTTACTGACATCAGTTGCTTGAGAATAACAGAATCATATCCGGAGAGATACTGAACATAATAACTCTGAATCACTTCTTTGTACTTTCTGATCAGATCTAAGGGAAAAAAATCACAATTTCAAGAAATACAGTCAATAAAAAAGTCCTGTTTTAAAATAGATAAAAAATATATTCAACCAACATTGTTCTTTTTCCCAATCTATCCATCAGCAGGGATAGGGTGGAGGAGGGAAGGGTAGTATGCAGCTAGTCAGCTAGCTTTTGACTCAGATAAACATTACTTTTCCATAATTAAAATGATGAGCTGTGCCCAATATCCTACATTTGACCCTCATCCCCATCCACCTTGTGAGATATTTTATCTCAAAGTAAGTTTTCTTTTTTTCATTTCTTAAAGAGTTCAGATCTCATACTTATTTGTAAAGTTAGAAGAACATGTCTTTCACAATATGACCATTTTGGATTTATTTTAAAAATAAAGAATAAATATATTTTAAAAAGTCACCACTTAATTATTCTTTAAAAAAATTAATTCATATTAAAATATTAATCTTGAAAATATGTCAGGAAAAAAACTGTCAAGATGAAAAAGACTGAATTTCAATTCAAATCCTGGCTTTTAACACAGATTACAGATGATTAATATGAGTTGATTTTACACATTTTTTTTTAGAAGTTTTCAAAATTACTAAACAAAAAGTATTTCTCTGATATTTTAGTACTGGCAGATTGCATTTTTCTTATCCAGATAGCATTCTCTTACCTTGTAAATCTTCCATATAAAATAACAGCTCAGGTAGTTGTCTGTCAAAAAAATCAAAATTCCAATATAGATTTTTGTTAAATGAATTTTTGTATAAAAGTGAAAAGTCACAAAACAAAAAGTAGTTTGTTAGTTGTTTTTGTTTTATACATTTCTAGAAGTTTACCTGTCAATAAAATCTTCTGGGGACAGCTTGATGCTATTTTTTTTTAAAGTTGACAAATGGGTGTGTCTTATCAGCCATAAAACCTCATCTCTTGCAAAAGAAAGAGCTTGAAAAACATACAAGACCTACAGGATAACAAAATAATAGTTTTTAACATTCTTGAAATTGATAAAATTATACAACTAATAAAATAATTAGTCAGTGGGACATTAAAAAAACCTAACTACTTTAGATAAAAAATGTTACTACAATTTTATGAGGTCTCTCATAGCAAGGGAAGTTCATGAATGTTATATAAGAAACAGCCAAAAAACAGTTTCATACCTTAGGCCCCAATAAACCAGGCTGTTCTGAGAACGCAAGTGACAAGTCTCTTAGTGAATTTCTCAAAAATTTTCGCCTTTCTTTGTGAAAATTTGGACTGATTTGTAAAACAAACAAAATATAATCTTAATAAATAAGTTTCAACTAAATTAGAAATATTCTATATAAAAAAGTATTTTCAGAAGTATCATTTACAGAAAGTGAATTCATTTCAAGTGTGAGCTTGTTTTAATAAACGTTTGTTTACAGAAACAATTTAATGTATTTTAATTATAAGTAAAACTGTCTTTTACCTATGAAGTTTGTATTTTTTAGAAACCTGTAGAATGAATATATTTTTGTACAGCGAAATGGAATAAATTTAATTTATCTGGGAGTTTTTTTTTACATAAAATCTGCCATTATTCTCACTTTAGCAAATATAAGGAATTTTCCTGTAATACAATTTCATCTGTTGAATCCAAATGAAAGTACTCAAGGAAGCTGAAGTTCTTCTTTATGACCTTCAAACATTGATGTGGCATACACCACAGATTTACCAATACACACAATATCTTCTAAAACAGGTACATGTATTCACAAAATAAAAACATCTCTTATTGTAAGAAACAATTATTTGGCTAAATGCAGTCTCATTATAGAATATAGAGTAAAAAGATACACTGGTAGTAATAAAATATGTTTCTATTAATTTAAATTTTCATACTTATGTCAAAGTTTTTAACAAACAGGATTCAAAAGCTCACATAAATGCTTTTACAATGTATGTAAAAAAAACATACAAAATTATGCTTTCCCCTAAAACAGCTGTGGATATTTTCACTGGATAGCTTCATGACTACTGTTTTGTTATTAGTTAAGGAAAAGGATTCAACCTAACATTGTATGGCTAACAAAAAGACATTAACTTTCAGGTTTGTGTGACCCTAAATACCGTTAGAACAATAGATAATTAAAACTATAACAATAAAATGAAAAAATATGTTTACATGTATCTAATACATAATCGGCTAACCTAGGCGTACATTTGACCGTGTGCGGGAAAGCCGTTGCTATAAATAATCTATGACATCATTTCCCGATGGTACAATTTTTTTTGCAGAATGGGAATGCTGTCGCTATAAATAAAAATCCTCTATGACGTCATTTCCCGACTAATAAAGCCGAATTGAACTTGCGCGCGGGTGCTGTATAAATGTGCCACACCAACTTGCCTAAGAGCTGCAAAATGGCATAATAAAGTAGTTATTTTTTTACTTTTCAGTAGGGAGCGACCGATATGCCTTTTTACCGATAGTCCGATACCGATATTTTCCCCCAGCATTTTTACCGATACTGATATTTTATTTTTAGGGGCTGTCCATTATTTATGTCAACAAATTTTTGGCGATTTTTACCTCCCCCCCCCCTTGTCAACAACTTGTCAAACTTTCCGAGACCCCCCCTATAAAATTACGTCAACATTTGATTACCCCCCCCCCCCCAAAAAGGTGGCTTCCAAAATGTTTATGTGGCAAAATTAGTAGGAATATAGTTAGTTTAATTAAAATACTGAATGTTAAGCGAGTGTGTAACACAGAACTACAAGCGCTGCTTAATTTTCCTATTTATTAAGTAATTATATTAAATTTAAAAAAGTAACATTGTTGACGTCAACTTTTCTTGACCTCCCTCCCCTCCCTCTTGTCAACAATTGTCAATAATTTTCTGACCCCCCCTCCCCCCTATTTTGTTGACGTAATTAATGGACAGCGCCTTAATCAACACCAATGCCAAACACATGTGTTTCTCCTGCTACAGCTAATGACGTATGTCAACCCATGCTCACCCCTTCCCTGTCATATTTCGTAAAACTTCGCCCACACGTAAGTCTTGTTCCCCCCCCCCCCCACCAACTTCTCATCCCAAAAAAAATACACACAGATGTTCACTAATTGTATCATTCAAGGTCATACATTAGAATATAAAAATGCCAATCCTATTGTTTCAAGGTCATATCTCTGATGTAGACGTGACAATTTCTGTGTACGGGTTTTTTTTTTCCTTTTTTTTAAATCTTGTCTGATCTGGTTATAGAATTGGGTTATTTACTGATTTTTTTTTCTGCAACTCTGTTGTGAAAAAAAAACAACAATGTATCGGCAGTCAAAAAACGGCCGATCCGTTAGTTAACCCATAGTGTCAATATCGGTTCGACTATCGGTCGCTCCCTACAAAAATTGGTTGATCCGATATTAACCGATAGTGCCAATATCGGTCCGATACCGATACCGATTCGATTATCGGTCGCTCCCTACTTTTCAGTGCATTTTTATAAAAGCTTTTTTTAATGCTCCGTTTTGATTTTAACTTTGAGAGAATTAAGGGTAAAACGTAACGGGTGACATAAATTAGCACCTATATATTTACCTAATGGTGTTTAGTTTGGTTTGGTTTGGTCGGTTGGTTTGCTTTGGTTGATTTGGTGGGTTTGGTTGGTTGGCTTATTTTGGCTGTTTGGTTTGGTTGGGTAAAACATAATTTGAGACGGGTTTGGCTTGGTAGGTTAGCTCGGTTGGTTTGTTTGGTTGATTGGTTAGCCGGTTTGGTTTGGTTGGTTTTTTTGTTTGGTTGTTTGGTTTGGTTGTTGGTACGTGTGATCCCGGCTAAAAATAGTCTGGGGAATTAACAAGCAAATGTGAATTCCAAAACTGGAAATCTAAACACAAGGATTTCTTATTATATCACAGGTAGCAAGCAGCCAGCGTCAGCAGGCTTTTCAACTAGTTTATGATAACAGAACAAGTCAAGATGAAATTTATTTTCTGCCAAACTTAAATCATTTCAACTTACGCATTCTGAATTGAATAGTTCTGGAATTCTTTCACTTCTGTGACCCGTTTGCTTTGTCTGAAATCGTTTTTTTTAGAAAGGATCATAATTATTCTGGTTTAATGGTGAAATTTATTGTCTCATATTTAACCAGGCGTTATAATTCTATGCACATACATGCATCAATTACATTTCATTATACTACATATATCACCATTTTCTTAAAGATATTCCCTAAGAATTTTTTTTATGATATAATAATTGTGAGCAAGCATTATGAAGCTCAGAAAGTATTACTATATTAAAGGCTCATACCCCTTGAGACTTTCAAAATAACTGATGATGTCAGTTATCTGAAATATATCAGTTCTAAAGAGAGTGAAAGATAAGTTGGATTGCAAGGCAAGCTTCCACTGATCCATTAGTTTTGCCTCAGACAGGCCTTGATGGCAAACCAAAGTTCCATCTGTTAAGAAAAAATTATTTTTAATAAGGTGAAATTTTCTAAGAAAAGAAATACATTTAAAAAAGTATAAAGTGTAAATGAGCTTAGAATGTATGCTTCAAATGTTCACTTAGAATTCATGCGAATTTTCAATACCACAATCGGCTAAAATAAAAAAGTATGTAATAATAACTCACATATGATCCATCTTTCAACTGTTTCTAGAGACAAGTACTCACACTGTATCTGAATAAGTATATGACTGACATTTAATTATTCAAAAAGAAATGTTTATCATAATTTATATGTTCTATTTAATAAAATCCTATGTTTAGTTTTCTCAACCAAGTAATTTAGATCACTGAGAATAAATGCAGAACGTTTTTTTTTATTATCCGTCATTCATGGAAACAAATTTCATTTTATTTTTTAAATTATATATTTTTATCATAATTTTTTGAATCAATGAACATCTATGATCCGTAAATATTTTTCTATCATACATAATTATTATACTTTTACTCATTTTCACATAAGCTAAAAAATATTCTAATATTTATAAAAAATTATGCATTTCTAGTAACATAATATTTACAACAATACAGGACAAAGGTAGATTGGTATGAAGCTTACCAAACTTAATAAAATAAACATATTATTTCAATGTTAGCTAATATGATATGAATTTAAAAATAAAAAAATGAGTAAACCAGTATGCCAAAAAGCTCAACTGAATTCTTAAAGAGTTATGTGTGAAACCCTAACAATAAAAAACTATTCTCACTGTTTCAGTGACAGGAATGCTTGCCATCTTAGATGATTCATTAAATATTGTAAGGACCTGAAATGTCCTTAATTCTTCTGCAGACTTATTTCTAACGGTATAAATGTTATGGAGAGAAACGAGAGCTGGTATCAAAAGCTGAAATGTAAAGATATATTCTTTTACTGTCTTTAAACACAATGAACACATATTTACTTTAAATTTAAAAACTTCTTGTATAAATAAAACTGTCATTATCAAAATTAATCTAAATTTTCTTGAAATCAATGTATAATTGTATATAAGTTATGTTATTAAAAGTTTTTAGATATTGGCATTGAAACTGATTTCTATAAAGATAATTATTTACAAAATACTATGTAAATATAGTAATGTAAATAAAGTAATGTAAAAAAAGTAATTACACCTATAACTTCCACAAAAAAAAAACTTCAGAATTTAATGAAGAGAGTAAACTAAAATTGGCACAATTAAACAAAAAAAAGATATGTGGTAAGAAAGAGATCTAATTTTTTTTTCATCAACATATATTTTTTTTTTATTGTATATCATATCTAAATAAAAGCATCATAAACACAAACAATCGCCTAATGCATATACAAATCAAAAATAGCATAAATCCCAATACAATTATTTTCACCCATTATATTATAGTGAACTGACATCCAATAATAAGTAAAATGAATTAAGCAATCATATTAGTAAAAATTGACACATGAAAACACTTATTCTTAGATATTTTAAAAGTTTAGGGCACCGGTTTGGAAGAAAGGGGGCAATGGAAAAGTTTAGTCTGCCATAATATTTTTTTTAAGTTATTATTTTGTGTTTTGTTTCTTTTAACTTTCCTAGAGATATAAGGCATTAATTCCCAAAACCATTTTCCTTTTTAATTCCTTTCATCTAAGTCACTGGGCATTCTTATGGATAAGCAAACAGACAACTGCATATGGCCCGCACTGTCAAAAGACCTTATTCCAGTACAAATTCCCATCAAATAACATTTTATAGTTTTTTTTGCTTAAGGCTCCCAAATATTTCTCTTTCCCCAAAAATCTATCCCGTAATTTTAAAGACTTTAAGTTGTACCATCCCATATTTTAAAGACTTTAAGTTGTACCATCCCATAATTTTAAAGACTTTAAGTTGTACCATCGCATATTTTAAAGACTTTAAGTTGTACCATCCCATAATTTTAAAGACTTTAAGTTGTACCATCCCATATTTTAAAGACTTTAAGTTGTACCAGATAAAAAGACACATCAAGTTTTATAGAGTAGGAAAACCAGCAAAAAAATGTTCTACAGCCTTGCTGGATGCCATTTGGACTATAAGATGCATCCTCATATTCCCCTCCACTTTAGGGGAAAATAGTGAGTCTTATAGTACAAAAATATTCATATATTTAACTGAAATAAATTTCTTCTCATAGATGAAATAACATGATTAAATTTTATTTCAGACGTGTGTGCTGATATTCTGTGCCACGGAAGGTGAGTGTATGACAGTGTGACAGTCAAGCATGCACTAAGGTGTAGTAAACTTTTTGTTTAAAGTGAAAAAATAACTTATAGTAAAAAAAAAAGCAGCTGCATAAACTTTCATACTCACTCAAAATTTAAAGAGCTTTGTAAATATTCAGCAACATTAAGAAAATCTAACAATAAACAATTTTCAATGCAATTTCACATTGATTGATAACACATTAAATATTGTTGTATTTTTTAAGTAAAAAAAAGGGAATCAAATTTTGGGAATGGTATTTTTTCAAATAATATCAGTTTAACAGTAAATAACAATTCTGAAAAGCCCAAACCTATGTTTATTTAGTTCAGTTTTTTTTTCCTTTTTTTTCTTTAAACAATTTCCATCAAAAAGGCCAATAGTTGGCAATTCAGAAGAAAATATTAGTGGATTAATTTGGCGGATTAGTTATTACATTTTTTTTTTAATTATGTCACACGACATTTTTGATTTTTTTAAAGTATGGCATAGTACAAATAAAGGTTTGGCTTTAAATTTACAAAAATGTATTTATGGCTTACAAAGTTTAAAAAGTCTGTTGAGAAAAAAACATGCTTCTAAAAATCAGACATAACAAGAGAATATACAATATAACTAACAAAAAATATAAAGAAGATATCTAATTTTAAAAGGCAGCATTTTTGGTAAACTTTCAAACAGATTTTAGAATTATTTTTCTATTAAAAATACACTGAATTAACAATCATTTTAACATGAAATGGTCAATAAAAAAAAAACAATTTATAAAACCATAAAAAATATTAATTGAGCCAAAATATAATGAAAAAGACAAAAAAAAATTTTAAGAAATCCACAGAGGTTTGTTAGAAGTTAGCTTTTGGTCAATTTTTCCAATAGGATTAAAAAATTAACAAAAATACAACATACATATTTAAAGAATTAATTTCACCTTCTATCTTAATTTTACACATTTCCACAAATGCATTCTAGAAACTAAACAAGCAAAAAATGAATGTGCATGTATTAACATGTATACAGATGATATTTAAATAGCCAATAAGTCTTATATTTTACAGAAAATATTAATCAAATGTTCGATAAAAAAAAAGTCATTTGGAAAATAAGAATAAAGAAACACATAAGACAACAGAATTTTAATCGAAGTAAAATATATTTTACTAAAAATTATTATCTTTTAAAAGTTTTAAATGTTCAAATTTAACTTTAACTCAAATTCTGTCATTTGAATAATATTTTTTTAAGATTAACTCAACCTCTCTACATACCAAAAAAAAGTATTTTAATGTTAAAAGAATTAGCAAGCTTCTAGAATTTCCCCTGGTAAAATAATCAGGCAATACTTCAGCTACTTACCCTTGAATGTGGAACAAACTCTTCTGACAGTTTCTTTAAAGGTGCCTCATAATCAATAAACATCTGACCAAGTCGAGGATATGATGGATCACTAAGAAAAAGAATCGAAAATATTTAAAATATGTGTTCAATATTGTGAATCTCACACATAAATATCATAACATAATTTCTTATTTAAAAAAATTGTTTCAACAATGCAGTTATTAAGTTTTTCACCCTAGATCAATCTGTCAGGACCTATTTTATATAAATTATACTGTATGTTGATGTGAACATAGAGTTTTTAATAATAAATGTTGTCATCTTAAATAAAAAATATGTGAAGTCACCAGTAACTATAGTTACACCAGTATAACCACACAAGGCCACAATGACAGATTAAAAGAATCAAGAGGTCTGCAACCTTATTGAAAAAAGCCTAAAACAATTTATATTTAGAAAAATCAAATACTAGCAAAAATTCCCTAACAATTACTAAGTGTGATGATAAAGATATTAGAACGATATTCACAGCATACTCTCAAATATCCACCAAGTTAAAAAAAAAATATTAATTAATACTAATTATAAAATGAGAATTTGTAACAATAAATAAATAGCAATGTTTTTGTTGTTGTTGTTTGTTTTTTTTTTTGTCAATGAAGGGGGGGGGGGTGAGAAAATAACTCATTGCCACATACAGTAATAAATTGAAGGATTATTAAAAAAAAAATTTTATTCACATGCAGCATGCTATAATTAATGATGGGAAATCCAATATCTTTTTAAAACTAAATGTTATTAATAAAAAAGAAGAAAATATGTGTAACAGTTTTTTTTAATTTTCATCGGTCTATCTGTTAAATCTTCGAGAATATTTTTTTTCTTTTCTACCTTTTATGTTTGTTGTACATGTATAAGTTTAACATATTTTCATGACCAAATGATCTTGGTATTCAGACCAATAAGACTTCCAAGTTTTCTGTCATTAATATTTCTATTTAATTAAATACTAATCAACAGAATTTATTTTTACAAGCCATGTATATAAAAAGAATAAAATTTTCCCATATTTTGGTTCGAAATAAAACAAAAAGTAGCATCATTAAACTGATCTTAGTTTTTAGATTTCTGTAATTATTTTTATAATCATTCTAAAAATATTTGAGCCACAATTACCTCTTGCCATTCTTAAATTCAGAAGCACTGTTATAGAGTGATAAGACTGCTTTACGGTCATCAATTTGAGATATCAGGATCATTAATGTCACATAGCTGGCTACAAGATCAAGATAATTTTTTGTCAAATCATAGTTCAAGCCCTGCAAATGTATGAATTTCAGAATGTAATCAGGTAAAAAAATATATTTTAATAATAATTTAAATTACGTTTAAATTGTATTAAAATACAGATCTCATTAACAAGTTATTGTGTTTACACCAGGGGTAGAATAGTGATCTAGATAAGATAATAGACAAAACAAGACAGCTTTTAATACTGATATAACAAATAGTCACTGTCTATACCAGGTGGGCAAACATTTTAAACTGCAAGACTACATAGGTTTTCAAATTTTATATAAGGGCCAGTCCAATTATAGAGTGTTTATATGCATTAATATAAATTAAATGCAAATGTCACTTATGTTAACAAGAATGGAGCAGAGCACAAGCCAAATCAAACTGAATGATTGGCTTTACTAGCTGAATGATTGGCTGTACTTAGCCTGTGATTTATAGTTTGCTTATGCCTGGTTTAAACCTACAATATCAAACAAACAATTACTGTCTAAACCTACAATATCAAACAATTACTGTCTAAACCTACAATATCAAACAATTACTGTCTAAACTTACAATATCAAACAATTATTATTAATATTAAACAATTACTGTCTAAACCTACAATATCAAACAATTACAGTCTAAACCTACAATATTATTAATATTAAACAATTACTGTCTAAACCTACAATATCAAACAATTACTGTCTAAACCTACAATATCAAACAATTACTGTCTAAACCTACAATATCAAACAATTACTGTCTAAACCTACAATATTATTAATATTAAACAATTACTGTCTAAACCTATAATATCAAACAATTACTGTCTAAACTTACAATATCAAACAATTACTGTCCAAACCTATAATATCAAACAATTACTGTTTAAACGTACAATATCAAACAATTACTGTCTAAACCTACAATGTCAAAATTAATCTGAAGAGCATCAATTGTTGTCAGCAGATCCACTATATTATCCTGTAGAAAAAAAAATTATTTTTTAATAATAGTACACCTACTTACATATTTATTTGTGTATATAAGAAGTGATAAACAAATCACATGTGTTTTTTTATTTTAAAATATATCTAGCACCAGCATTACCAGTTCAGTATATCAGTCTAATTACCTTTAGAGTTAAAATTTCAACAAAAGTCAGATAATATAAAGACAGTGCTTGTAGAATGTCTTCTTTCATTTGATTTACCACAGACAACTGAAGAAAAAAAATGTTATCACATAAAATGTAAAATTTAACAATTAATTATCCATGAATAGATAAACGATAATATAAGCAAAATAATTATCAAAGGATTAAGATTATTGATTACAAAAAAAAAAAATCTCAAAAAATGTTTGGCATTAAATAAAGGAAATTTCATTCTCAAAATGAACTTATTCAGGAAGACCAAAATAGATTTTTGAAAAAAATTTTTTTTATTAAACCAACCCCCTCCCCCACATCTAATAATAAAAGCTTAATGGTTTAGGTGCTGATAATCATATGTGTTTCTGTGTTGTATTCTTCAATATGTACAATATCTATATAACTATCCTTAAAAAAAAAAAAGATTGAAATGTTAATTAAAAACAGAGCATTAATTGATTAACTCAGAATAATAAATGAATTCAGAGCTCAGAAAAATATATATAGCATTGAAATAGTGAGTGAATAGAAAAGTGATGTAAGTTTCAACTCTACAAAGCGTTGCAAAAGAATTGTGACCTAATAATACAAGGTTGTAGTATTTTTTTTTTAAGTTGGTAGAAAAAGGTGATCTCGTTGTTTAATTGTTGTAAATATTGTAAAGATAATATACAAAAAAACTAAATAATACATAAATTGTTCACAAAAGCATACAAATACAGTTTAATGCCCAGGTGTTACAAAATCCTATAATTATTTCTTTTAACAATGTTCTACGAAGTCAGTAAATAGGAAAATAAACACCATCATATATGGAATACGAATATTAATGTAAAGAAAAGCATTCACTGAACTCTGTGTAAGAGTTTAAATATTGTATCTATGAAATGAGTTTTAGAGTATTAGAAGATTGTTCACAAATGCATACAAAATATGGTGCCAATAAAAATCACTGCATACAAACATTAATGCAAGAAAAAGGCTCATTGAATTGCATGTTATTATTTAAGTATTGTATCTATGAAGCAATAAGTTAAGATTTCTAGCATCAGTATCAAGTCATATAGAAATGTGCAGCTAATAATTTATAAATGAGTTACTTCTCTTGATTAAGCCCCAAGAAGCACAAATTTAAAAGGTAAATACATCTAAATGAATTATAATTTTTTTGCCACATACAAATGATATTTTCTTTCCAGGTAAATGTTTAAATTAATTTTAGCTTAAGCTATCAACAGTTAATTTTATTTTAAACCAAACATTACATAAAAAATATCCAACATTTTTTAGTGTGAGGACCATTTATTTTATCACTGCTTTTTATTTAAAAGTGGAAATTCCAGTTTTCTGCATATACATCACTAAAAAAAAAGATTATTGGTGCATTTTTTTATTCAAAGAAATTCAAAAAAATACTTATCTTGTTAATAAATAAAACCTCAAAATATTTATGATTAACAAACCTGGCTAGCCTTACTGTCATAAAGAGGGAATTTCTTCAGATATACTTTCTCTATTGCTGTCTGAATAGATTTATCTTTCAATATTTCAGGTCTGAAGTCTGCAAGTACCTTAATAAAAAAAAAAAGTTATTAAATCAAAATGTAAAAAACTAAACAAAACTTCCTATTATTCAACTGTTTCAGACTATACTGGCTCTTGATTAAGCAATGACATCTAAAATAGAATAGACATGAGGTTAAAATTTGTTTTAGACCCTTTTCTAGAAATTCAAACATTATTAATACTTAACAAAATTCAATATTCAAATTTGCCAGTAAATAAGCTTTAATAAATCTAATATAACTTTTTAAAAACTATATAACACAAATTATTTACATGTTAATTTTAAGCAGTTTTATTTATTTTCCAATTACTTTAATCCAACTAGAGTGGACAGGTGGGTGTGCAGTGTTGAGTGCTTGTACTGTCCACTGGACAGATCCCAGGTTCGAACCTTGGGATTTTTTTTCAGGTCTAGGTGAAAGTCCCCAAGTCCACCCAGTTTTAAATGGGTATCTGACACTAAGTAAAGGCGGCTGGGCGTTGTGCTAATCACACAATCCCTTCATATAACAGGTTACTGAAACTGATGATTTCTACACTTCATCTGCCCCGATGAAACTATGTTTATTTGTTTGAATGTGGCATAAATGTTAGTGACCTATAAAAATCTGCGTAACAAGGGTTCAATAAAAACTTGGCACGATGGTTCTCTATTACTATTAGAATGTTCTTAGCTAATTAGTTTCTTTTTTAAATGGTAAGAATTGGACAGCCTTTTTAGAGATGTAACATTGTGCATGTAGGAGAAATATCAAATATAACCAGAAAAGGGATTTTTGAAAAAAGATTTAATTTTCAAATATTTGTATTTATATTTTAATAAGATGTATCACTATATGAACACTTTTTCAACTCGGTCTCTAAAACACTATTAATATATGTATAGGAAAATTATCATAATATGCTGGAGTTAAAACATATGTTCTCTTGACTCAGTGGCTATTGTTGTATTAGTTCAGTTTACATCAAAGTAAAATGTGTAACAATTTCTCAAACTCATAATTGTAGTTAATGTCAAGGAGACAAACCATGATCAGTGGGAGAAGATCATTGAGAACTCCTAGCTAGGAAAAATAAAACCTTTATTTGCGACAGTGGTGGTACGTTAGTCAATGAGAATAATATGAGACCATAGTATCACAGCTGGCAGTGTTGACAGATGCTGTCTGCACAAAACACCCTTCCAATCTGTCCTTCTTAAGCACACTTTCGCAGACAGCCATTCCTGGCAGATGGGTTAGGTACACTACACCCTAGCCCTCTGTCCGTTGTAGCAGGAAAAACCCTTGCCTTACCATTCTGGCCGATCAGCAGTACACACCCTGCTGGTTTGGCCAGTCTTGGCAAGTGCTAAATTCCTTTTTCCTGCCATGATGTAGCTCTGTAGGCAAGGCAGACAGGCATCAGCGCTGTCAATAAAGTTGCTGTGACTGGCATACAACACCCTGTCATAAAAGCAGTGGTGGCGCAAAAAAAAAAGAAAAAATAAATAAATAAAATAGAAAAAAAAAAGTAAAATGTGTAAACTTTGTAAGGAGTATTTAAGGCAAGGGTGGCTATTCTGACGGCACCAAATAGGTCTCTGATTACTATTAAAAACTAAATTTGTTATATGCAAGTAAGTGACTAGGGGGATTAAATAATTAATACAAAAATAAATTACTAAGATCATTTTAACTCCAACTTTTGGCTTAAAATTCAAACTGTCATTTATGATAATCAGTGTTTTGATTTTTTATGAAAAATTATCAGCTAATTTTTGCAAATTTTAGACCCAATTGTAAAACTTTCTGTGAGGACCCCAAACCCAGTAAAATCCTGTCGGAATTAATTCCCCCCCCCCCCTCAAAACAAACTTACATAACGCAAAATATAGAACAAAAACACAGTACTGTAATATGATAATTGCACATTTAATTTAAAACATAGTACATAGTAATTATGCTTAAGTGCAGTGATGCTATAATAGGAAGGCCATTGTCCATTGAATTAATATATTTTATCTTGTTTTTGTCAGATAAATTTGTTGCATTTCAATTATAAAGTAGGTAGCATTTATTATTTCATTTTTACACCTGTATCATACATTTTAGTTTTATCATTAAAATATTCTCATTATTTATATTTAGAATAAATCATTATGATTTATTAGTAACTTGTTACTTAAAAGACTACAAACATTTTCTATTCCTTTTACTTTTAGCATAAAATGACTAATTGAAAATTTACTTTGGTTACCTTTTTAATATTATATACTCTGACTAGCAATCCAGTCCCATGTTCATTGAGGATTATTAGTTTCTCTGCTAATCTTTGTTGCATCGGAAGATTTTGGGACATTTTCATTCAAATTGTCTCGTATATCTATCACTATGAAGTTGTGATCATAATTTACTTCCTATTGAATTATAGGTACAGAGGTAGTAAGTAGGTCAAGTCAATCATCTGAGCATGAGCCTGTCTGAAAAAGTCAACAGTGTTTCTAGTGTTTGATTAAGTGGGAAGAAGTGACGCAGCTACGTTTAAATGAGATTATAAGTTTAATGTAAAAAAAATTACTCCTACTTAAACAAATTATATTGCAAATTACTACTGAAAAAGAAAACAAGAAGCGATAAATATTCCGATGGTTAAAAATAGAAAATAAAAGAACTGTCCTTATGGGGGGTGGGGGGGGGACAGTAGTTCATCATTGAAATAAATCTAAGGGCGTTTATTTAGCTGTCTGTGTGTATAGTATATGTTAGTGTTAACTCTGATTTATGTAAAATTGTTATGTTAATATTGATAAATATAACACACTTTCCGTGAGGAGTGTGTGATGTTTATTGTTATTATTATCACGAACCTCTTCAGTGTCAAAGATTCTGTGGGTCATCCCCATGGGGCTCGCTTCTGGTGGTACCATAACAAATAAACTACTATTGAATCCTTTGTAAAACAGTCTTCGCAAAATTGCATTAAAAATATAACATAAAAACACCACATAAAAATCCATATATTTTTGTGCTCATTATTTACTTAAAGGTCTGTGTTCAGGGCCCTGGAGAGGAGTAAAATGTGCCGGTGCAAGGTTTTTTTGGGGCCCCTCTTTTCAATATAAAGCAAAAATTAGTTTTGGCAGCCCAGCCTTCACAGTTGTTATTAGTTTAGAACGTGTATGTAAAGAAGTTGAAATTTTAATAATTAAAATTATTACATATTATATTAAGTCAAATAAAAAACTTTAAAAAGGCTTACACACTGTAATCATAAATGACTTGTATTATAAATGATTAATGCAGCAGTTCAATTACTAGAATATATCATAAACTGGATAAACAAATATACCTAAATTTAAAAAAAAATACACAGAAAAGAATAAAATGATAAAAAAAATGTATAAACAAATATTGTTAAAACAAGGTCGCTGAGCGTGCTTTTTTTTTTGGGGGGGGGGGGGGGGCAAAACTACGAATTACAGTGTCAAAGTCTATATTCTTTGCAATTTCAGACTCAATACTGAGCCTAGCGAGGTTGTTCAGGCGATCCTAAACATGGTAGACCTGTGATAATTTTTGGTGTGTTTAAGTTTGCTGAAACTTCATTCTGCAGATGCTACTGTGGCTGGTGTTGTAAGGAATATTCTCAAACTAACTGTCAAGTTGGGAAATATGCTTTCTAATTTGTATTCGCATAAAGCATTTGGCAATTCCAATGCGCCCGTTTTCCACCAAAATTGGCATTGTGAACCTTATGTGATTCATTTCCATTTTAAGGTCTTCAGAGATTATGTCATTAAAATATGTCTCCTCTGGTCTCGCTGCTTTGCAATTTAATTCCTTTTCTGATATTTTTTGCTAATTCCAAAGAAAACTGAAGTTATCAGAAATCAGTTTTGCTGCACTAAAACGATCTGTTAGCCATCCAATAAAATTATCCAAAATTACATAAATTATATGCTTTCGAAAGTGTGCTTTCTCAATAGATTCATCTGATTTATTCCTTTTGTCTAAATTTTTATCAGGTGCACCCTCATCGTGGAAACGTGTTTTTTTTTCCTGGCATAGTTCCTAAACAATTTTAATTCTATCTGAAGACTGGATGCAACAAGTTTAGATTTAGTCCACATTGCTTTCCAACTCTCTCGCAATGCCGGTAGTTGTGAAAACAAGCTTTCTATGTTTGCAACTTCTACATCTAAAGTTGCACCACTAGCTTGAATGGTTTTGTTACAAAAATCAATGGGAACTAATATTATGTAATTATGTACCATATGACTGACATTATGATATATGAGAAAGAAGTGACATAACATAGAGCTCCAGTAATTTCGTTCCTAGTTTTTGCAGTGATATTGAGTTCTAGCAGGTTTTCTAAGGCCAACTTAACCCCTGGAAGATGAGCTACAAACGGTTTTACGGTTCAACTCGATCAAATATGTCATGAAGCGAACAGCCAATCCGTTTTAACAATATTTCCCATCTTTTGGACTGCAACTGAATAATGTATATATTGTTTGTAAAATTCCAAAGTATGTGATTGCTTCTGGAATACATTCAGCAGCATCATTACCACATAAGTTAAGTGTGTGGCAACCACAAGGAGAGAATATGGTGGTAGTGTATTGTTCTTTGATTATCGCTTGTGCTCCATTTAATTCGCTTGACATGTTTGCCGCATTATCATAACCTTGATCCCTACAATCAGCAAGGGGGATAGCATGGCTTTCCAATGTTTCAGTAATTAGTTGCGCTATTTCCGATCTATTTTTTCACTGCAATTAACACATTTTAGAAATCGTTCTGCTATTTCATATCCTGATTCATGGCAAACTAAGTAACGCAAAAGAAATCTCGTTTGCTCAACATGAGATGAATCTGGTGTGTAGAATCTACAATTATTACATAGTACTTTGCCGTTTGCCTTTCACCTAAAATGTACTGCTTTACAAGGTCAGAGCATTCTGCAATGAATTCATTTTGAGAATCATTAGAGAGGTAATGTAGCCTACTTGCAGCCTTTCCCCCTTTTTCTGCGACTCTTCTACTTTTAACATGTTCTCTTAAAATGGGGTCCCAGTGTGAAAGCAACTCTATCAACCCTAAAAAATTAACATTATTTGAGTCACCAAAGCATTGCGAAGAGCCTGGAAAAGCAAGACCACGTTCTCCTAAAAAAAAGGGTAACATCAATAATTCGTTTCAAAATGTTGTACCATTTTTCAGATTCCACTCTAATAGATGCCTCTAGCAGATTTTCAATACCTTCTTGCATTGACAGGCGTCTTTCCAGTTCACGCCAAGCTAGATAGCATTCCTTATGTATTGACATTTTGAGGAGATCCAACAACAGATATATCCATCGTAAAGTTTTATGAAAGAAAAAAACCTGATTTGGATTTTTAATGATTATATCCAGAATGGAGAATATTTGGAATCTATAATTAAATATGGCTTATGACGTCGCAGGCAAGCGGGGAAAAATATTTGAAAAAAACCAATTTGTGAAAATTAGCAATGGATCCATCCATTTTAAGTAAATATATTAAAAGGAAAAGTGATTTATAACTAGAACTATTTGAAAATTCAGTTATTATTTCAAGTTATTTAAATTAAATTTAAAGAATTCATTTAATTATTTTCGATCAGCTCTTGTAGAAATTCTTTAATTTTCAATATATTTACTTTAATTTGTATCTACTGCTCATGATGGGCCCCTAAAATTTCATGGGCCCCGATGCGGCGCACCGGCTGCACCCCCCTCTCGTAGGGCCTGTCTGTGTTGAATCAACAGTTGGGAACAGCTAATAAATACAAATTTTAACTTAGTATTTCTACTATTTTAACAAATATACACTAAGTCTAATACAGGCACTTATGGAGGTTTAAATTTCTTCTTCTTCTTCCTTTGGCTCTACAGCCCATTAAGGGCCCTGGCCTGCCATACTACACTTCTCCACTTTTCCCGATCCATGGTCTTCTTCCTCCACTCTCTCACTCCTATGGCTTTAAGGTCTTTCTCCACTTCCTCCAACCATCTGCTTCTTGGCCTGCCTTTAGGCCTTTTCTCATTAGGTGTTGCCTTATATATCGCTTTTGGACCTCTGTTGTTTTCCATTCTTTCTATGTGCCCTACCCACCTTAATCTACTCATTTTAATTACAGCTGTTATATTTGGTTCTTCATACAGTTCGTACATCTCTGAATTGGTTCTACTTCTCCACTCGTTATTGTCCTTTACTGGCACATATATTGTCCTAAATATTTTCCTTTCCCAAGTGTTTAGCATATTTTCTGCTTGTTTGCTGATGGTCCATGTTTCGCTATCACATGTTACTGCTGGTCGGATCATTGTTTTGTATATGGTTTTTTTTTAAGTTTTCCGGAGATCTGTCTGTTTTTCAGTATTTTATGTAGTGTATAATATATTCTGTTCCCTACTTCTATTCTGTTTTTGATCTCTATCATTAAATCGTTTTTCTCACTTAAGGTTGATCCCAGGTATTTAAAGTTTTCTACTCTTTCAAATGCTTTATCACTGATTTTGAAAAAAATTTTCTTTTCCTTCTTTTTCATTTCTTTGTAATAGCATGTATTGAGTCTTTGATTCGTTTACTGTTAAACCTGCTTTCTGAGTTGCTGTTTCTAATTCTATGTATGATTTTGCTATAGCCTTGCTTTGCTTTCCTATCAATGTTATGTCATCAGCATATTTAAATGCCTAAAAAATAAAACTAATATAACTATTGTTCCTTGCCCTTTCTGGGATTCTTAAGCTTCAGTGTCGTCTCTCCAATGGGACCAGTTTTGTACTCTTTCACATGGAAAGTATTTGTTTGGTTGACCAAATGTCTCGTGACCTGGCATATGTCTTTCAGACTGTTTTTACATCCACCCCCGTGTCTTCTTGAAAATTTACTGTTTTGTGGTTCATTTGCATCATCCTATCTTTGTCCTTGTTACAAGACCCCATTTAACCAATAGCTTTCGCTGATTGCTATCTGGTCGTCTTCGAAAACATCAAAACGTGTATTGACAGCCATTTTTTTCGTAAATGGTTTTACCTGCCTCATTTGTAGTCCTCCCAAGCGAAACACGTTAGCTTTGTTTTCTCATGTTTCTCCCAAAGTAGCACAGTCGAAAACCCAGTTTACTGTGTTGACTTTCTGTTGTTGGTTTCTAGCTTCTTGTGCCTGACTTTAAGTTTTTCATTGATGTTTCCTTTATTTCTGTCTTTGCCATTTCTCCTATCCCTTCGGTCGTGCTTTCGCGGGATCTGCATATTTATATTGCATGTATCACGCAGAGGTCTGTCTTAGTAGTCTTTCTAGGCATTCTCTCAACACCGATACGACTATCTTATCCATAATCATTCTATCCTATTTTTTTTATTGTTTCAGTAAAATGCAATGGTGCTATATACCTCTCACTCCAAAATCGAAATGTTTCTAGCTACTCGTTCTTCATTGGGATGCAGTACTCCTCTAGCGTTCACAATAAACTGTTTTTTTTTGGGGGGGGGGGGGGGGGGTCTTTCCTATCGTCTTCCGTTTCTAAGTCCTATTGCTCAAAGATGCCTATAGTTTGTGGTCCATCGCATCGGAGCTGCCCTCTATGACTTACTTCTTTCTGCTGCTCCATGTATACATTGAGCTGCCTCTTCCTTCTCCTTTCTGCCTTATTACTTTCTAAAATTTCTAGCCTGTCGGGTGGGTGGAAATGAATCTCCATTTAATTGTATAAAGTCCTAGAACTCAATCCTCGTAATTCTGGAAATATTTTCCACTTTGAAATATTCACAACTGGTACTTTAACACTCGACTCGGGGTGCCATGTTAAAGAATGCAACAAGACACATGAACTGGCTAATTTTTATACTTATTTCAAGTCTAATGACATTTTGCATATTTTAGTTTCACTTCTGTATACCGAGAAGAATTTCGCATTACGGAAACTTCCGCACGAAAAGCTCCTTTTGAATATGTCCGGGTTGGTGGACAAGTATCAATTTATTTACAGAGTTTTAGATGCCGATAAATGTGTGCAGCTCTAATAATAACGGTTTGAAAGATTGGGGGGGGGGTCCGGTTTTTGTTATAATCCGTTATTTGGAGAAGGGATTGGTCGTAGATTTTTTTTTTTTTTATAAAACTTGAAACTTAAAACAAATCAAATCAAATATGTAGGCTACATTGTTTTATAGATAAATTGCTTCAAAATTATGCTATTAAAATTCAATTAGACAGTCCAGATGCTCCATATATAATATAACTGTAGCTACATTGATTCTAAGTTTATGTTTTCAAATAGTTTACAAGTTATCTTCTTAGAGGCTGTGGTTTAATTATGGCAACAAAATAGAGGGGAGGGGGTGTCTGAAAATTTTTGATAATTGTTGACAAGGGTGGGGGGCAAGAAAAGTTAACGTCAACAATTTTACTTTTTTTAATAAATTTAATTACTTAACAAGGGAAAATTAGGCAGCGTTTGTAGTCCTTTGTTACACACTCGCACAACCTTCAGTAGGCCTATTTTTATTAAACAAACTATATTCCTGTAAAATCTGTAAAATACAAAGTGAAAGTACAAGATGAATTACAGAGTCAGATAAACATTTTCAAGAGCGATTAGATTGGCTTTATAAACAAAAAGAAAGTGGTGTTTTAAGTTCAGATCAGGAAAAGGAACTAAAAGAAAAAAAATAAGATTGATGAGCTAGAAAAGAAACTGAAAAGAAAGAAATATGAACAAGAATTGCAGAAAATATACCGAAAAATAAAATTTAAGCTCAAATTTGTGCTGAAAATCAAGACGTCAGCAGTAAATTGCAGATCCTACAGAAATCTAGTCTACCATTAATTGAAGAAGGTCAGCCGCTCCTTTTAAAAACTATTGTTGACATTGTATTGTATGGGTCTACTGCTCTCGACAAAAGGAAGATTGATATTTATCGTAGCGTTAGAAATCTCAATGATTTGACAGAACAATTAAAGATTAAAGGTTTTCAAATAAGTAGAAGTGCTGTTTATACTCGGTTATTGCCTAAACAAAAATTATCATCGGAAGGCAAACGCCATTTAACAACTGTACCAGTGAAGTTAATTCGAGCACAAAAAGATTTACTCAAAACACATTGGTGGTAGATTTTTAACAGCTACTTTGAATCATCTAGAGGAAGTGTCTTCTTTGTTGGGACCTAAAGAAGTATTCTTCATCAGTCAAGATGACAAAGCCAGAGTCTCCATTGGATTGACAGCAGATAACAAGTAAGCTCCACTTTTAATTCATGTCAAATACCGCAGTACAATGCCTGATCGCCACTGAGTAGTAGCATCTAGACACAAACTCATACCATCTGTTTATGTTGGCATTGAAATCCAAAAAGTAAACCCGAAGCTGTAACATTTGCAGGCCCAACTTACATAGCCATAAGATCAGGCAATCATTGCTCATCATCAGCTTAAAGCCAATGACTGGGCTACGAAAGGCTACTTGAATTTGAGGAGTTTGACATCGTAAAAAAGGATCCAAGCAACAAGTTGATCAAACCGATTCGTATTATGTCTGTGGGTGGTGGACCTGATGAAAATCCCAAATATCAAAAAGTTATTGATGTCGGTACTAATTTTGCCATATAGACATTTTAGAAGCCACATTGACACACAATGTCGAACAATTGATGAAGAATTACAAAATTAAACTTCAATTATGCTGGCGAAACATTGACAGAAACATAGAAGCAAGTAAGCATAGACAATTTTCCAACAGTGGCAGAGTATATTGTGCCTGAAAAGTCTGAGCTTGAATTGAAAATTTAATAATCAAAGATCAAGTTTGGTGCCAAAACCATGTAAGAACAAGTCAGTACTTTCTATAAATTGTCAAATGTTGTGATTTAACTTGTTGCCAACCGATTATAAACTCCTACTTTGATATTATTGCTGATAGATTTATCCCCCACCAATTCCAGTCTACCAAACTAATGAGGGCCTTAACGCACCAGATGTATCTGATATAAACTCACACAGACTTCCATCTCTTTTATTCAATCAGTTTGTGAAAGACAAAAGCATTCAAAATTCTTCCATATGATATATTTTGTCCATCTATTCATTTGCTATTAACAACTACAGAGGAATCTCAATTCTCAACACCGTTTACAAAATACTAACAAAAATAATTGCCTGCAGAATAGGGAATTTCAGTGAAACGGTATTAGGTGACTATCAATGTGATTTCAGGCCTAACAGATCAACCACGGACCACATCTTTTCCCTTCGAAACACCCTAGAAAAATATTATGAACATAATATAACCTACACCAGCTTTACATATATTTCAAGATGGCATATGACAGCATCAATAGACATTATCTTTACAAAACATTGCAGGAGTTGTGTATCCCCAACAAGCTCATTAGACTAGTACGTATAAAATTAAGCAACTCAAGATGCAAAGTGAAAATACAAGGGGGAAAGCTCAAGAGAATTTAAAGTAAACCAAGAACTTAGACAAGGAGAACCCCTTTCGTGCATACTATTCAACTTAACCATAGAAAAGGTCATAAGAAACGTCCAGTTAGATAAGCGAGGAACTATAACACATTACCTCAGAAGTGAAAAAACAAAGTCTATGAAAACAGGAACAATATTTACAGAACCCATCCAGTACCTTGCATAAGCTGATGACATAACATTGATAGTAAAGCAAAGCAAGGATTTAGCAAAAACATACATGGAATTAGAAACAGCAGCTCAGAAAGCAGGTTTAACAGTAAACCAATCAAAGACTCAATACATGCTATTACAAAGAAATGAAAAAGAAGGAAAAGAAAAAAATCATTCAAAGTCAGTGATAGAGCATTTAAAAGAGTAGAAAACTTTAAATACCTGGGATCAACCATAAGTGAGAAAAATTATATAATGATAGAGATCAAAAACAGAATAGAAGTAGGGAATCTACATTATAAAGCAGCTAAGCTTGTCCGGGTGGCGGTGTGTGGGGAATCCGTTCTATAAATAAACGACCTCCAGAAATAAATAAAACAATAGTATTTGATAAAGTAATCATGTGACCAGCGAGGTCACGAAAACATAATTCAAAATGGCGTCTTCGATTCGATATTTCTTTTTTAAAAATCTACAGTTTTAAATAGTTTCTGTGGTTGTTTATTATGAAATGTAAAAGTCCTAAATATTAAATAATAATAATAATATATAATATCATTCCAATTATTTTAGTTTTTATTACAACAGATAGCATTTTAATCAGACTAGGTCACTAGCGAGCGCGTTCGTAAAAAACCTATGACCTATGACGTCCCGCTGGTACAATTTTTTTTTTTTTGCAGAATGGGAGCGCCGTCGCTATAAATAAAAAATCCTCTATGACGTCATTTACTGATGAGTGCTGTATCGTGCCTTCGCGCTGCAAAATGACATGGCAAAGTAGTTATTTTCTACTTTTCAGTGCATTTTTTATGCTTTGTTTTGATTTTAACTATAAATAGAATTCAGGGCAAAACGCTATAAATAAAAATCTTCTGTGACGTCAAATAAAAAAAATAATAATTCTGCATTTGATTTCACGTAAATCGGCTACGCATTTGATAATCATGCTCAGTTGTTATAGTTTGTTAACATTGTGTACTAGAGGTTATTGTTCCCTTGATGGATTACTTTTTGATGATGGTTTGTTGGTTATGGCAGCCACATCTTTTGACGGATGAAATGTAGGTAATTTCTGCACATTAGGAAGGTGGCATAAATCAGCACCTAATTAAATTAATTTAATTGATTAGGAAGGGGTTTAACATTACACCTAGATTTCCCGGGCAACGCCGGGCTTAATATCTAGTAGAATATATCACACACTGCATAAAATACTGAAAAACAGACAGATCTCCAGAAAACTTAAAAAACCATATACAAGACAATGATCCGACCAGCAGTGACATATGGTGGTGAAACATGGACAATCAGCAAACAAGCAGCAAATAGGCTAAACACTTGGGAAAGGAACATATTTAGGAAAATATATGGGCCAAAAAATGCAACTTTTTCTCAAAAAAGTTAATTTTTCGAGGGGGTAGGTAAGAAAGAAAATTATAAAAAAAATTCTATTTAATATTTCCAAAAAAATAAATTGGACGTTTGTTTGAAACACACTCATTAACATTTGTGCAAAGTTATTTTATGATATCTACAATAGATTTTAAAAATTGGTTTTTTGAACATTTTTGAAAATATGTCTTAAAATTGCACTTTTTTACCCAAAAAAGTCACAAAATACATTTTTAAATAAATTTTTGTATATATTTTTTTTTATTTTTTTGTTCATTAATTGGTATGTTGTATGCATGTGCCAAAAATGGCTAGTGTAGCTTAAAAAATAAAAAAGATAGAAAAAACAAGTTGCAGAAACCTTAAATGCCCCATGGACCACCTTAACTTTCCTAGAGATATCTTTATAAGGTATTAATTCCCAAAACCATTTTCCTTTTTAATTCCTTTCATCTAAGTCACGGGGCATTCTTATGAATAAGCAAACAGACAACTGCATATGGCCCGCACTGTCAAAAGACCTTATTCCAGTACAATATTCAGTTGCTATTGTTCAAACGGATCAGTAAAATCACCTTTATGTTGCTTCGCAAGCCATGTTAAAGAAGCACGTTCAACAGCACCATTAATGTATGCCTGGGCCCAGTCAAATACTACATGCACCCCAACAGCAAAGAATTCGTCCAATGCTGTGGCTGCCAAAAGACAGAGGAAGCTCATGGCAATTATTGCTCATGGGGAGATGTTAAGTGCAGAATATAAGATTTGGATTTGCTAGTAAAAAAAAATATGTTAATAAATTAAAAGTGTATTTACAGCAGTGATGTTAACAAGGACACAAAGTGCAAGGACCAGGACAAGGACACAAAGTACAAGGACAAGGACTTGCCTGCCAAGGACCAGGACAAGGACAAGGACTTTGCATCAAGGACCAGGACAAGAACAAGGACTTTGCATACAAGGACTAAAACAAGGATTTCATAAAACAATAAAATCCAATATTTCTTTAGCAACAAAATTTATTTAAATTTCATGTATATACATGTAATGTAGTGCATTCAACAAAATCATAATGTTAGTCAATGTCAAGCGTTACACTTGAGGAACACAAGTGCCTCCAATAGTGAATCTCTCATACGAGCTCTGTGTGGTCGTAAAAACAATCCACTTTGTGAAAAGACTCGTTCCTCTGGAGCTGAACTTGCAGGAGCGCAAAACAGTCTCGCCAGCAATGGCTGCAGCAATGAAAATTCCGGTTTCTTATATATGTCTGACAGTTTGCACTCGTCTGCATTAAATGATGATGAATTTATAACTTCCAGGTAATTCTGCAGCTGTTTCTCACTCTTAACAGCTGCATCTTCTACAGTAGTCTCCAACTTGATTGTATAATGTGAAAAGAGGGAGACTCTGGCTTTTTTCGCAGAAGGTTGACTTTCCGAGGGAGCTGGAGTTGGCTTGTGCGACTCGGCTGATGTGGAAATAGAAGATGCTGGTCGGCAAACAGTGAGCTCAGACTGCAGCATTGCTGTAAAAAAACAAAAAACCGTTTACAACTATGTACAATTATACACATATGCATTAGGTAAACATTTTGCTTTAATTAAAAATAAATGAGTGACTAGCACTGGCCAAGTGGTTACTAGGAGCAATGAATGAATAACGTTTTGAAAAAAATTGCCATAAACAACGACACAAATTTACAACTCCAGCATTGCACATTAACTGCCAAACAATCATAAAAAATAAAATCATCAACTTACCAGAATTCGATGTCGTAGGTTGTCTCTCACATCTTGAGGTCCTGGGTGGTCAGCAAGCCAGTGAAAAGCATATTGAGGTCTGCTGCAGATGCTAAGATAAAAATGCTGTTGTCAAATGCCAACGACTTTGAAGTTTGTTGACGAGTCAAGTGATTTGTCATATCAAGACGCTTGAACAGCATGAAAAACCTTTCATCCAACTGGCAAAGAAGTTCATTTAGGACAGAATGGTGGTACGTAACTTTATTCAGCTGCTGAGAAAGAAAGCGGCGAAGGCTGAAAATGGTCGGGACCACACAACTAATTGTAACCATTTTCTCTCCCTGTGCAATATCTGTCGCCTGTGCAAATGGAGCTAGAACATCAACAAGTTCTTGGATTTGTCCATATTCCTTGGCTGTCATTATAAGATTTTCATGTGATGTTTGTCGCAGCAAATCCATCAATTTTGCCTGGTCCAAGTCGACAACTGCTTCCAGCTGTCTATATACACTGCTCCAACGAGTGTCGTTTGTTGCTGGAATTAACTTTACCATGTTTCCACACTTGAAAATGTCCTCAAAAGCCGTTCGAAATAATGCACTTTGATGAACAATATTGGCTAATTTCGAAATTTTTGAGAGTGCTGATCTACAGCTGGTGGTCTTCTCAAGGCCACCTCGCACAACCAGCTGCAGTGAATGACTGAAGCATGCAAGTCGGCTTCCAATTTCAGTCAGTGAATCAGTTTCCTCATCAGGCAAATCCTCCCACAGCTGATCATCATCAACATATGTGTCCACTGGAGGCGTTTCTTCTTCAGATGATGGGGAAAAAAAGACACATGGCTTTCAACATATTGCTCGCGTTATATGTAATCACGTGCCTACCTTTTCCATTCAGACTGAAATCATTCACTATTCGATCGAGTGCTTCACTAATTAATTGACCGGTGTGTGATCCACGAAAAGCTGAGAATGCCAACAGCTGAGAGAATGGATCCCCGTACAGCACACTGTGCACTGTCACACCAAGGTATGAATGGCACCGACGGTCTGTCCAGATATCAGCAGTCAGTGCCACATCTGTGCAGCCCTTCAGCTTGACCATCAACTTAGCCTTTTGCTCCTCGACTGACTTTGGAATAACTGAATATGACAAAGTTTGCCGACACGGAACCTGGTATCTTGGATCAACAACTTGTAAGAACTGGCGAAACTGGGGGCTGTCAATGGCTGAAATTGCAATACCCAAGCCAACAATCAGATTATCAATAATCGATTGGGTGATGACTTTCTGCCGACTGCTGCTGGCACCATATGTTGTAGAACCACCCGCATTTGAATTAGAGGGACTACTTGTGAAATCTGTGATTTGTGACTGATCAGATGTTGTTGGTCGAGACGTTTCTCTTTGGTAAGATTTGTACTTATCCTCGTGACGGTTAGACAGATGTCTGTTGAGTTGAATATAAAAATATAAAATGTAGGCCTAAAAAAGTTCTACACAGGCAACGTGTACCGTATTTTCACGTATATAACGCGCGCGCTATACACGATTTTACAAACAGCGCAACCCTCATGCGCATTATCTACGTGTGCGCGTTATCTAAGGCGACTACATATATTCTTCAATCAAAATACTTAATGTATATTGTTTTTAATTACTTCTGTTGATAAACTATTGCTACTGTATGCTTGAATTTTGAACATTGTTTGCGATAATACGGTATTTTCCGTATAAGGCATAATTAAAATTATTAAGAACATGTAGCAAGACTACTAAAATGCGTAATACTACTAATTCAAAAATCTGAAAAAATTACTACTGAGGCTAAACAAAGCACACTTACTTTGTAAATCCTGAAGTCACGTTGATATTGTCTTGAATTATTTTGCGACAAATGCAACATTTTGCACTCCACTTATTTTTAACCTTATCTTCACTAAAGTCGGTATAGGCAAAATTAATTACATTTGGTATACGAAGAGGAGCCATTATTTTTTTATAATTAATTTTTTTAAAAATCAATTTATATTTATGAGATTAGAAATATGCCGCCAATAATAAACCGGAAACAAAAAGAAAAGGAAGTCTAGAAATGGCAGCACTATAGATAATATATTATAAATACATGCAGAGTGCATTGCCATAGATTGGCATTGATTTTAAATATAGAACCAGCCTAAGCATAGCAAAAAAAATTTTTTTATTAAAAACCACAAAGCAGGTCCTTGTAATGTTAATAAGGACTGAAAGAGCAAGGACAAGGATAAGGACTGAAAAATGGTCCTTAAGGACAAGGATTAACATCTCTGATTTACAGTTTAACTTTTTAATCTCGTTTCTGCTTGAAGTTAGAACAAGTTTTTGTAAATATTTAAATAGTCTTTAAAGTGTTATATTAATTTGAAATATGTTCATAATTCAAAGTAGTAATGTGCATACATTTTTGTAAACCCTATAATCTCTTTTCTGTTAAGAGTAAGCCTTTTTTTTTCCCTTAACATTTTAAGTGGCATCACTTTAGTTGGTGTCACCGGGTGCGGAAAATTCAGGGTGTCACCCCCCCCCCCAAGACTTCCACCATGAGCAATGGTATATACTTCGAATTTTCCATTCACTAGACCTGAGAAAATTTACTTTAAAATACTTTAAAGATAAAAATGTGAATATTATGAAATATATTTCTTAATGTTCAAAGTCAGAGTCATTATGTGGATCGCGAAAGATTCCCCAACAAGAGGGATTATTGTTTTGAGAGGGCCCAATTAGCAGGAGGGCCATCAAGTTATTAGTAACACCATTATCCACTGTAATGTTAGTAGGTGAAAAGTTCAAGAAAAAAATGTTTGGAGAAATAGTAATATAAATAAAAATTGATAAGTATATAAGCATAATTACAATATAGAATATACTACGTTCCAAATTTTCCTTGCATGGATTAGCCAGTGTCAGATGAGTTCGTATGGATATGAGATCTAGGCGGATCTAGACAGTCAGCTTTTTTTTTTAATTATTTTGCTAGGATTATTAAAAATAAATGTATTCGGTTATTATTTTCAACGGGATTTGTTTATGAAGAAAAAATGCTATTAAATTTCCTTTTGTTAGTTTTAATGTGAACTAAATTTAGATAACCCAATTAGAAAATTATAGTCTACTACATGTTCTATGAATCTATGGAGCAGTTTAACATTTTTTTCCAGTGCTCAATTTTCGTTGGTTGCACAGATTAGATATAATATCTAATCTAATTTGTTGGTAGCACAGATCATGGCACAGATTAGATATAATATATAATCTAATTTGTGGTTAGCAGTTGTTGGTAGCACAGATCATGGCACAGAATAGATATAATATCTAATCTAATTTGTGGTTAGCAGTTACAACCATGTTACAACGCTTGTTTCATATTTTTCGGTGCTCGATTACATTTTTACATTAAACTTCAGATTTTCAATACGTCTCTCGTATCACATTGAAATAGTGTTGTGTGTAATTTGGGGTGGTATATGGGGTCTTTCTTAAACATAAGCCCTTCCAGACACAAATGGCCTACTTTAGAGCCTAACACTTAAGCTTGGGTGTTACGTGAGCATTTATATATAAAAAAAAATATTTGACAATATTTAGAGGTCCCCCGGACTTCAACAAAGTTTGCATAATTAAGCGAAAACTAGATAAAACCATCCTTCTTGTAAAGTCTTACAGACTTAAATACAAAAAGTGAAGCGCTATATAAATTGTTTTATAGTCTTTGGTTTTATAATGTTTGGTAGCTATGATTGATTTTGATAAGCAGTTGTGCTAGAAATAAAATTTAAAATTCACATTTTATTAGCAAAAACAACACTTTTCCTTACCGCATATTGATGACCAAGGCAAGCATTTTAATTTCTTTATTTATATTATTTTAATTTCTAATACACACGACCTATAAAATCAGAGCATGGAAATGATATGAAAAACAACAATAAAATGTTTACACCTTCTAAGGAAATGCTGGCTGACCCTGAATCAAGTTAATGCTTTCTACGAAAAAGCAAACATTCCAATGGTGACAGAGAGGAGAGCTTGTGAGAAGATTGTTCAGCTTCTTGATAAATACAATAAACTTCGTTCAATTGATAAAAGTCGCCGAAACACACCAGCCACCAAACGTAAACTGGAACAAATTAAATCTATGTTGGCAACAACTTTTCAACTGTGGCCACCAAATGTCGAGACTTTCTTGCTTTCTTGAGGTCTATGAAAGGAGACAGGTCTTCCAGCTTTGGATCATTTGACAAAACACTTGCAAAAAAAGTCGCTCGACGCCATTCACGAGATGTCGCAACATTGGAACGTCAGAAACGCGCAAGAGAAGAAAATGCAGCATGTTCAACGATATCAGTGCCTTCCAGCGAGGGTAGCAGTGACGAACCCGATGATTCTACTTCTAAATCTGAAGATAATATTGAGTTTGTTGATAACTGTTCGGATGATATAATGCCATTGCAAAAGCGAAGAAAGCCAACAGGAGCTTTAGTATTTGTACCTCCAGATGTTTTAAGCCGACCAAATCTTGTGTCACTAGCGACAAGATTAAAGATTACACCAACACAGCAGGCAGCTTTCACACAGGGCCTTATTAGCGAGTCTGGGGGTGGTGTATCAATGGTGGCTTCTTCCTATGCCACTGCAGATCGTTCACGTAGCAAAGTTGTAAGTGAGATATCTACAAAGATCCACGACTCCTGGGAACCACCCAAACTCTGCACTCTCCACTGGGATGGCAAACTGACACCTTCTCTAAAAAAATCATCGTGTCACTGAAGAACGCATAACAGTTGTTGTCGGTGATGCAAAGCAATTGAAACTTCTAGGAGTGCCAAATTATGCCAAGGCAACAAAGAAACCCGTTGGTGAAATAATTGCAGAATTAACCATGAAGCTAATGACAGAGTGGCATTGTAATGATTGAATCGTTTATATGACATTCGACACAACAAGATCAAACACTGGTCATCAGACTGCTGCATGCATTGCCATACAAAATATGCTGCAACGTGCTCTTCTGTGGTCAGGTTGTCGCCATCACATTGGTGAAGTTATCCTCTCGCATGTGTTTGCAGACATGAAAATAGAAGTTTCCAAATCCCCGGATATAACTTTGTTCACCAAGCTGCGAAGTAATTGGGAGTTGGTGGCACATGATTGGTCTCACGTTTGTAGTTCGTTTACGTTAGCTGATCATGATCTGAAGGCTCAAGAGCGACTGACGATAATGAGAGATGCGGTTATTGCACATGCCAACTCTAGTAAACAATCCGAATTCTTGCGAGACGACTACCACGAATTCCTTAAGCTGTCCCTTATTTACCTGAATGCTACAAATAAGGAGGTTAACTTTAAAAGACCAGGTGCCCTGCACAAAGAACGATGGATGTCGTGTGGTGGCTCACTTGCACCATGGAATGATCTACATCTCTACAAGCGACTTTTGGATTACAAAGATGTCAACAGTGACATATGTAAGTCAGCAATCCGTGCCCTGAATAGGTATCTGTGGTACCTCACTGCTGAGATGATCCCACTTGCTCTGTTCAGCAATGAAGTACCTGTGTTGGAAAAGCGAGCTCTAGCAGATGCTCTGTTAAGGCTTCGACCAGTGGTTGCCCTCCAAACTCCACAGAATCGATTTGGAAATGGTTGGGGAAAACCACGATTCCAATAAATTGATTCTAAAACTCGGTTTAGTGATCTGGCTGGAGTTGACTCGTGGTTTACTATATACAGACTTCAACTGGACACAGGATTCCTCTAACTGCCTGTTGATGATTGGTGCCAAACAGCTTCTTACATTGCCAGTGCAGAAAATGTTGCTGCTATTAACGTTGTTAACGATTGTGCCGAGAGAGGAGTGAAACTGGCATCTGACTTTGTTGAAGCAGCGCGAACGGATGAACATTTTTAAAACATTCTTCAATTGGTAGAAATGGACCGCAAAAACATCACAAGTGTGCGTAAACCTTACAAACGTGCAACAAAGTGACACTGAATTAAATGCAACAGTAATAAATAATTTAATACTTTAATGTAATTTTTATATAGGCTAGAATAAACTTTTTTTTTTCTTTACATGTTTTGTGATTTCTTGGGCCGGGGGGGGGGGGGACCTCTAAATCAACTCTGGTTTGAAAAATATTTTACACAAGTTATTATTAATGATATTAGAACAAATTAGAAACATAGACAGCTTAAAAACAAACAATAAATTTTTTCCTCTATTGTGGTGATGCACCCTAATATATATATATATATATGGGGGGGGGGGGGAGTCATCTAAATCGACATGGTTAAGCTTTTCTTTATGTCAGAGTGATTTAAGTGGGAATACAAAAACTAAAGCTTTGCAAATAAATGTATTTATTTGTGCATGTATGAAAGTTTGTTCAACATAAAAATCGACATCAATGAACCTAAACAAAAATTAAAAAAAAACACAAAACTTGACATGGCAATTTTTACTGTTGGAGTAGGAAGAAGAAGCGAGTCGTGAGCCCATTAGTTTCTATGCACTTTTCCATCCAAAGATCGGGGGGGGGGGACGCTAGATAATAAATTTGGTAAATTTGTATTTGAAATCTCATTAGAAGACTTTCGTGGTTTAGGTTCGTAGGTACTATATATAGTAAGTTATGTACTTTTAAGACTAGTTGTCCTGTTTGGAGTGTAAAGAAAGCGACAACCTCTTAGATCAGTAAAGCACCACCTGCAGCCGTGAAGAAAAAAATATACTATTTATTTCTTCAAAAGTAGCCAATGGCAGTAGCCTATAGCAGTAGACTATAAAAGTAGCATATAGCAGTAGCCTATAGCAGTAGACCATAACAGAAGACTATAGAAGTAGCATATACCTGTAGCCTATAGCAGTAGACTGTAGCAGTAGACTATACCAGCCTATAGCAGTAGACTATACCAGCCTATAGCATTAGACTATACCAGCCTATAGCAGTAGACTATACCAGCCTATAGCAGTAGACTATACCAGCAGTAGACTATACCAGCCTATAGCAGTAGACTATAGCAGTAGACTATTGTAGTAGCCTATAGCGATATATTTAGACCAGAGATCAGCGGACGCGTCCGCTTGCAGACGCAGATCCGCAGACTTTTCCGAATCCACGGACTGACAGCGGACGCTTCGTATGGTTAAGTTGCGGACTGGCGCGGATCTCGCGCCCTTGCCTATAATAATTTAGTTTTGATACTTTACTTAGTCGTTAACTTTTGCCACTGAATCTGAAAATGAAGCAATAAATAAAAGTGGCTTTTTTGTAGGGATCTAGTAATGTTTAAAAAAAAAGTCTTGTGTTGCTTTTTACTTCATATTTTAATAATTTTCTTTAGCGTTACCATAAAAAATTTCAAGTCATTTAAACAGCTAAATTTCAGCAATGCGGACGCGCGTACAATCTTATGTTGTAAGATTCTGCGGACGCGGATCATTGATATAGAAATCCATGGACGGACGCGGACGCTAAATTTCAAGATCTGCACACCTCTGATTTAGGCAGGCCTACTCCCTATCCCAGCGTTCAATGCGGCTATCAGGGATGAAAAGGTTGTACTCCTTTGTCTTAGATTATGATTTCAATAAAAAAAAAAAATTAACGAGACAGACTATATATTTTATGAATTAGTTCTATACTGTGGTTCTACATTTAATTACTCAGAGTTTATACAAAAATTAAAAAGAGGTGTGTGTTGTACAAAAGTTGCATCTAGGTCAGTTTTAATGTGTGGACCCTTCTGTGCATCTGCCGTGTGTGTGGGGGGGGGGGCGGGTCAGAGTCGTTCTAGATGCGGTCCTGGATGAATCATCAAACAATATAAGTATATGCATCAAGGGAAGAGGGGGCACCGTAGAAAGTTATCAAGCCAAACTTATTTAAATCAGTGTTCCCCAACCCCCGGGCCGCGTGGATCAAATAATACATTAAATTATTCCCATTTTATTTATTGTGGTGAGTGGTGTATTTCCCTCGGGATTGTGCAACTTTCCATGGATGAGAGGTTAGCTGGGCGACAATGACATTGTAAATCAAAACAGTCTCAAATATAAATAACGTCCCCCTCCCCAAGCGGGCCGCGGTGAAATTATCAAACGTTTACCGGCCCGCTGCGAGAAAAAGGTTGCGGACCACTGATTTAAATTATTAAATTTATAGCCGTTTTCAAAATATTAAAGAAAACTGGAATTTTATTTTTATAAAGTGCCAACATGTTTATTCTACAAGACAGTTCAGATAGAACTTTTGATAATAAGCCGATAATAATATACAACCCTATCAATACTAATATTTAGTAATGCATCTTTATATGATACCTTTTCCAATATGGATTTAAAAATAGGTTTCCTGTCCACTATACCAGGGGTCGGCAACCTACGAGGCGGAAGAGCCAAAAGTTATAATTCACAATTTTCCAGGGTTGTTAACAATACTCTTAAATTGTATTGTCAATACCAATACTTCATGAAAAGAGTATCGCCAATATATACCAATACAAATACTCAAGTAATAATGTATTGCCAAAATACAATACCAATACTTTTGAGAAGGAAAAAATATTTAAAATATAACGAGTGCAAGTTTTTTTGGTTACTTTTTATATAACTGACAGATCGATCAAAAAAGAAATAAAGTTTTCTTTTCTGTCGTTCTTTGAAACATTTAACAAATAGTTGATAGAAAGAAAGTAAATGGATGAAAGAATATAAGAATAACATTTATAGATATCGACACGCAAAGCAAAAACTTCAAAAGATAATTCAAATTTAATTTTTCCTTCAACTCGCCAACGTGGTTGTACTAGTGGGGATGTGGGTGTTGTTAATATTGGTAGGGTTGATGGCTATGATTACTGGTAGTGATTGAATGTATGTCAAGGCCACAGCCAGAATTTTTTATTTTTTTTTTGGGGGGGGGGGCTGTGCGGTTTTTTTTTGGGGGGGAGGGCTGTGGGGAGAGTTTTTTTATAAGAAACAAGCAATTAAGCCTGTTCTATTATGGACACAGGACGTGTTAGCGCATTTTCGTGTATGTATCAGTACGTATGTTATATTTCAGTAAATATTTGTAAATTTTGGAAATGTTTATAAATTCAATTGTGTAATGCATATATCTGTAAAAAAAATATTATAAGACGTTTCTTTATATTTGAAAAAAAATTATTTTCTCTTAAATCTAACTACAAGTGGTTTGTGGTTACTGAAATAGGACTCATAATTGAAAACATTCGAAATTGTAGTCATTTAATCGTCCGAAAACTCCGTCAATTGTTGCATAGCTCTGATACTTTCAATTAAACTCAGAACACAAGCTTACTATTTCATTTGATGAGTTTCTTAATAAATCTTGGTGAAACTACGTGCTGCAGTATTTCGCACCAAATGAATGGGTTATTGAACGTACAAGGTGTATATATAATATATAAGCCCCTTAGGAGCCCTGAAGCCCGGCCCTCAGAGGTCCTGTCGCGAAATGAACTTTTGATGTACACATGGCAGGCCAAGACCTACAAAATGATATATACATCATTGGTCTAGGACTTATAGTTGCAGAGATATAGCGCTGTTTTATTAATATAGCTTATATAGTAAAAAACCGGTACTAAGCCCCCTTTTACGGCCCTCAGAGGTCAGATCGCGAAATGGAAAAAAGTCATTTCTTGGCAGGCCAAGACCTACAAAATGATATATACATCATGGGTCTAGGACTTATGGTTGTTGAGATCTAGGGTGATGACAGACAGACAGACAAAACGGGGACAATAGAGCATTTTTTTTTTTTCGAAAATGCTCTAAAAATTGGAACGCAATGATAAAGAAGTATATTTTATAATAGAATTTAATTTTTAGAATTAATTTGGGGGGGGGGGGGGCTGCAGTCCCAACCCCCCCCCGCCCCCCCTGCTACGGCCTTGATGTATATAGATTACTTTTAAAACAATGTATTAAAATCGCTGTTGTTTTTCTGCAATTTTTTTTTTCTGAATTGTATGAACAGTACAATTGTGATAGTTTGATTTTTTTAACTGATAAACATACAAATATTGGGTTTATGAATTATAGCTTTTAACTGATAAACATACAAATATTGGGTTTATGAATTATAGCTTTTTTTTCATTTTGAATATTTTAAGATACAAAGTATTTTTTTTTTTTTTGCTAAATACAAATAGAAAAGTATTGGTATTGAGTATCGAAAAATTTTTCGTTTACAATGTATCGGCGATACAAAAAGGATCGGCAATATTAATTGTATTGGCCGATACCGATACTTCGATACTAACAACCTTGCAATTTTCTCAGTTTTTAAAGAGCCACTAAAATTGTTTTTCACTATTATGGTATTTGATTAGGATTAGGTATATAAAATAATATAATGATTATTATTTGCATATGGAACTGGAAGGCTGCAATTTGACATCGAAAGACCCGCAAATTGACATCAAAAGACCCGCATGCGGCTCGCGAGCCGTAAGTTGCCGACCCCTGCACTATACACTTCCTATTGTATCAGATTGTAAAAGGAAATCTGTTTGTTAGCAGTAAAATGTTAATGAAAAAGCTATTAATTTCCCCCAAAAGGTACATATTATATACGTGATTGTACTTTTTTCATTAGACCTGGGTAGTGCTAACCCTAGGGCAGTGGTCGGCAAAGTGCGGCTCCGGAGCCGCATTTGACTCTTTGGCTCCTTATGTGCGGCTCTGGCATTTAGTTTTATTTAGTATACAATTTATTTAGTGTACTACTTATTTAGTGTAATAAAAGTTTACAAGCGAATTTGGCTCCCAAATTTGTTTTTAATTGTTGTAATCATATTTGGCTCTTTGACTGATGATAAGTTTGCCGACCACTGCCCTAGGGTATCATAGGAGCTTAAACCGTACTGTCTATATGGCATTTTCTTATATCTAGATTCAGTGGCGAATTTAGGCCTAGGCGCACTAGATAATTTAGGGGCCCCAAAAACCTGGTTTTATAAAAGAAATAAAAAAAACCCGCTTGCTGTGAGGGTTTTGGGAATTCTACAAATCTATAAATAGTCTTTCAGACTGGTAAACAATGCGAGTTGTCGAACGTGGTTGACTGTGTCTTGCTTGCTGTGACGTATTAATAAAGTTGGCGCTAGTGTTCAAAGTGACTAGTAACGTACGGTACGTACCAGTTGTTGGCGCACCTTACGTCACAGATTTTAATTAATAATTCTAATTCAAATTTTAATTTTTTGCAAATTGCAATAACTAATTGTTAATTGCCAGTTTATTACAATATTTCGATAACTTTGTTCTTGCTACCCACTACGCTTTGTGTGGATGAATGATCATTGATCATTTTTCTTTACTGTTGTAGCTGATTGCGACACAATCGTTTCATTAAAACTATGTCTATGAGACAATATCCCTCAGGTGCAAAAAAGCGTGATATCCAAAAGAAAAGAAAAGCAAAAGATGCGAAAAACGAAGACGCCTTGTTGACATTTTTAGCGAAACGACCGGTAATCCCACCATCAGAAACTACTCAAACAGAAATAACAGCTAATGATCCAAGTCCAGTCGTCTCGGCAACAGCCAGTATGGATTCTGAGCCCGAGCCAACAGACTTGCCAGAACCTGAACAGCCGGCTGAAGGTCCTACACCGCAGGTCGTGAAACTGTTGATGATAACAACTGTGGTGAAATTTTGACAGATATTGCTATGTGGCCAGCGAATTTGACAGAAACCATGCGTAATTATGTTTCTTAGCAAATCATATTGCACGGTACGGTAACAAGGGAAGTGGTTCTGTCAGTTATTTGTCACATGCTAGTTGTGACGAATTTATTAAAATAATGGGCAATGCTGTCAGAGATCAGTTTATATCAGAAGTAAAGAAATCGATATATTTCTCTTTGATTGTTGATTCAACACCTGATGTTAGCCACGTGGACCAGCTAACTGTGATACTCAGATATGTTCTCACTGATGGTGAAATTAAAGAACGATTTTTAACTTTTGTTGACATCTATGCTCATAACGCTCAAAATCTGGAGCAAGTGATACTAGACGTTTTGAAGAACTGGGGATTAGATATCACAAAATGCAGGGAGTAGAGATTCGACAATGCTTCTAAGATGTCTGGCAGATACTCGGGCTTGCAGGCTCGAATCAAGGCACAGTCCCAATGCAGTTTACATTCCCTGCTCCAGCCATAGCTTGAATCTAGTTGGTAATGCGGCTGCAGAATCGTCGCTTTCAGCAGTATCATACTTTGACTTTATTCAACATGTTTATGTTTGGTTCTCAGCATCCACACACAGGTGGAACATCCTTAAAAGTCATCTAGTCAAAAATGGATGCACCATAAAGAAAGTTTCGGACACAAGATGGTCAGCTAGAGCGGATGCAGTGTTTGCATTGCATCAGAACTACATTGGTATTCAGGAAGCTCTTCTTCAAGCAGCCGAAGATCGTGATCAGAAGGCAGCTGTAAGAAATGAGGCTAACGCTTTTGCTAATAAAATGGATCTTTTTGAAACTGCATTGATGACTGTTCTTTGGGATACAATTTTACAGCGGATGAATGCAACCAGCAAATCCCTCCAAAATTCAAATTTATATCTTGATGCTGGTGTAAATCTTCTAGAATCACTGAAGCTATTTATTAACAAGGTAGATGACTTGAACACAAAATCTCAGCCTTGATCGAAGAATACAAAGACGATGTTAATTCTGATACCACTGCCGATGAAATCAAACAGTTTTTGCATTTCGCTAAAGAAGAAGGCGCTAAATCTGCGGTAGAGATGTACCAGCTTATAGCAGTGGGTGGACTACAATGTACATTTCCCAATGTGGAAACCCTTCTAAGAATCTTTCTCACCATTCCTATATCAAACGCAACTGGAGAACGGTCATTTTCTGTGTTGAAAAGGATCAAGAATTACTTGCGGAATTCCATCAGCCAATGTAGGCTGGGAGATTTGTCTATTTTATGAATTGAATCAAAGGAGACATTAGAATACGATTTCAATGCGCACATTGCCACGTTCGCGAAATTGAAGAGCAG
Organism: Bulinus truncatus; assembly: GCA_021962125.1. Classification (NCBI taxonomy): domain Eukaryota; kingdom Metazoa; phylum Mollusca; class Gastropoda; family Planorbidae; genus Bulinus; species Bulinus truncatus. The sequence continues at coordinate 10,802,267 of JAGDYQ010000012.1, forward strand.
TAAAAAAAGTTATATAACTGTAATAAACTGACAATTGTAAGTTCTAGCTAGTATGCATAACTATGTAGTATGCATATTAAATAATACATGAGTGTTCTGACTATTGTTGTATTCTGATCATTTTTAAATGCCTTATAGGCGAGGGGGCCCCAAATTGGTCATGCGCCTAGGGCCACAGTTTTGGTAAATACGCCTCTGTCTAGATTCTAGATTGCTAAAAAAATTTCTAGATCTGGATAAAAAGTATTCAAGTTAGCAGCCCTAGTTAAAATCAAGCAAGCATACTTGATTGTTTAGGTTTTAATTCTCATTGAGACCAGTATCACTTCCTGGAAAACAATTGAAATTTTAATATTTTTTTAAAATATTTTTTTGTTTGTTTGACGATATTGCTCAGATGATCATTCAAGCATTGTTATAACTAAAGGTAATAGTTATATTTTACAAATGCATTCTGTTGATATAAAATGACACACTGGGCTAATATTGACGATTATTTGAACATATTTTTAACTTTATTGTCTACTTAAACTGTAAGTTAAAAGTACTTGTATCTAGAATGGTCTCATCGATAGGACTTGCATTAAACTTATAAGTCTGACACTAGTCTTTTCTAATCAACTTTCATTAAAAGTAATGTTTTATCAAGTGCATGTACTCAAGTACATTTTGGAGTACTTGTATTCTTACTTGCCGTCATTGGCGTAATTGGGTATTTTTTAATCATAGTATTCATAGTGAATCATAGTCTATTTTGTATTAGTCTAACTTGCAATTTGAAAAAAAACGTGTGTTTTTGAAAGTAAGTTTGCCTAACCACAGTATTGAAAAAGTGGAATAAAATTCTTGTCTGTCCTATGCTACCCATGCCTTGGCTTGTCTTGTCTTTTTATGCTGGTTAGGGCATATTTAATTCAAAATAATGATAATTTTTTATGACAGTCTGCCCATAGATAAATGGAAATGGTTCTTTCATATCTTAATGCAAAGTTCTAAGTTAGTGCATTTCGAACAAAATGGAGAGTAAAATTCCTTGCTAATAATTTTTAATTATTTTTAAAAAATATTTCCTTTACTAATTCTAAGTTACTTAAAAAAAATATTTTCTTGACCAAAATTTCATTGACAATGACATTGTATTTTGAGTTAGTCAGCTGTGGTCAGCAGCACATGTGATATCACAGGCTTAAAAAAAATGGCATTGTTTACCTTTAAATGTGCTGTGACAGGTACTTTTGCTTAAAACCCAATATGTCCCTAACATTCTGGTAGGGCCCATAAAAAAAAACTAGAGAGAGAGTTAATACAATTCTTCTGATACTTAAGACTAAGGAGATGTTGTTCAGAATGTTTTTATAATTATATAACGCATTAGCCATTAGCTTGTTCCAATAAAATAATCTGTTAAGTACCCCATATTAGCTCAGTTGTGTAAAATGTAAAGAAATGATAGTGATAGTTTATTGCATATTGTGTAATTTTTTCAAGGCATATTTTTAGGGCATATTTCAATATTTTTAGGACATAAATGCACATATATTTCTTCATTTTCTTGATCATAGAAATTTGAACCATAATGGTGATATATCAGGACAGGTTATAAAACTGCAGTATAATTAACGAGTTATTTATTCATTTTTGTTATTTTTATCAGTCATCATAATCATATTGAAGAGTTTTCTGCGTACATAAATAAATGTTTACTTTTATTGTTATTTTATATAATAAAATATGTTTAAAAAAATATTCTGATTGATAACAGTTTATCACTATTCATGTAGATTAGACTCTGCGTGTGATGACTGATGCCTGTCTCTGGATAATTACCATTAATGAAATTATGAAGTTTCACTTATGTCATTAATTACAGAAACACAATGAGTTATAACAGCCTTGGACAGCATTCTAGTCGAAGTGCTGAGATTCCAACATCATCAAACAGTAATGAAACAACATTTTCATTCTCTCAGCCAATGGAAGGCTATGACTATGAATTTGTACCACCTGTTGAGCAGAGATATGAATGTCCTATTTGCTTACTGATTCTTAGGGAACCACGCCAAACAAAATGTGGACACAGATTCTGTAGAGACTGTATAATAAGATGGCTAAGGTAATAATTATATCAGATTGATTGATTCTTACATCTATTTTGTATTTTTTTTTAACTATTGCTCCATCAGGTCAAGACAGATGCATATAATTAATTAATATTAATATTACTAATACTATTCAAGAAACTGTTTAGTTGTTTATGATAATAATATTTATTTGTGTCTTCATTAAGAGTCTCATGTACAAGATGCCCTGTTGATAATGAACCTTTGATGGAGAATGATGTTTTTCCAGACAACTTTGCTAAAAGAGAGATTTTAAACTTCACTATTAGGTGTCCAAATAAAAAAGATGGTTGTGAACAAGTTGTTACACTTGGTAAACTACAGGTATTGAATTTTCAGCATTGAAAGTATTAAATCTAGGACTCCTGGTTAACTGCCATTAATTCATAACAAAAATAATGCAATAAAATTTTTTAACGCTTACACCTAAATGTATTCATTTTTTCCCAAATGCTGTATTTTCAGACTTGCGGGGAAAATCAGTAAATCAGAAATAGATAACAAAAATAATTTTAAAAATGCAAGAAAAAATACCTGACTGTCATGTTTACATAAAATCATAGCAGCTATATGACTTAAAACAATAGGATTGTCATTTCTTAATTGTATTTTCTTACCCTAAATGATACAGTTAGTGAACAACTACAGACGTGTGCCACTAGTTTGATTAACAGATGCCGTGGGTTTGAAATAATGGAACTTCGTGTCAACTTTTTTTTTTGGGACAGAGGGGGTATGGTGGTTGGGTTAGCCATAAGTAACATGATCTTTGTGGGGAGAGAGGCTGAGAAGTTTGTCTTAAATGTGACCGGGTAGGGAAAGGGGGGTAAATATCAAGAAAAATATGCGTTAATAATAAGTGAGTGACCACTTTATGGCTAAACTATTATTTTTTTTTGGGAGGGGGGCGCGGGTACAGTCATGGAGGGTAGGGTAAGCAAGACTTACTTGGGGGCAAAGTGTAGCAAAATATGACAGGGGGTTGAGGGGTTGACATGTGTCATGAGTTTGGCATTGTTGTTGATAAAAAACAACAACTGGCAACACTTGACTTGATACATGTTAATAAACTGGTCTAAATAACTCATTCAATAGACATATATGCTTAATAAATCTGTTACAATTAATCATAACTCTTTCGTAAATTAAACTGACTTATTTATTATGCCAATGTTATAACGACAAACTAGTTTGAATACAAATAAATGTATTATATTGTGTTGATTAAAATGTGCGTTAATTTGCAATAAACTTGTTAATTATGAGTTAATTTCGATACATTTTTTTAATTAATCAGCAGCTTTAATTTAATTCATGTTTTTTAATGTAAAATATACACATTGGTTAAATTTTTAAAACAGAAATTTTATTTCTGTTTTTACTTCAGTATCAAAAAATATTTAATCAATTCTTTTTTTTCTTTAAAAGAATCACTTGGAAATATGTCCACAATCTTTGGTGCCCTGTCCATATAAATGTGCATCAATCTTACATCGATGTGACTTAGAAACTCATTTAAAAGATCACTGTGAACTGCGATTAATATTATGTGAGAAATGCTCTGCAAGCATAAAAGCTAATTCAGCTGAGGTTTGTTTTTAAACTCATTAATATAATCTGATTTAACCATTAATTAACATAGCCTATAAAGTGTCAGCTAGTGTTTTCTTTCAAGCGCTTGTTGCCATCCCATATTTACATCATCGTAATGATTTGGACCATAAAACATTAGTCTTCAATATTATAACTGGTGTTATCAAACAGTTAACAAAGTTCCTATTTCCTGAAAACATGCTAATCTAGGGGGGGAAAAAAAGAAATGACAGAAACCAGAAACAAAAAGAAATAATAAATAAAAAACTTGTAATTTGGCTGGTAAAATTGATGCTAATACATAGTATTTAACAAGAGGGTCTGAAAAACTATTTTGCCTGAATTGAACAATAAAATTGAATGGATAAGATATCCTTCCTTTCAATATAAATGCAACATTCATACCAAAAGGTTTATCGCGTGTGGAAGCTACTGTTGGAATTAGCTTCAGACTGATTCTTGAAATATAAACATAAAGAGTATACTTAAATATTATTCTGGTTGCAAATTCAATGTGTATCCAGTTTAACAGATTAAGTCCTAAAATACTTCACGCTCTCTCCCACTTCATAACTATGTAGAATTGCGTAATTAAAAAGAAAAAAAACATTTTAATTATTACAGAATTAAGTGACATTATTTTACAAGGAGTACTCAGTTCTTCAGAAAAAAAATTATGTGCACAGATGTTGAAAATCAAAAAGACAAATTTGAACTTGTGTTAAAAGAAAAAACAAAACAAGTCAATCATTATTATAATATTTGTTTTATAACATGCCCCTAATCAGAATATTTTAATGTACTGAGGAAAGGACTAATTTTTTTCTATTAATTTATTGTAAGCGTAATTATTTTAACATGATTTGAGATAACCTTTAGCCCCACTGTGCAGAACCAATTTAACTGGTTGCTACCAGTTTTTTTGCAATAACCACTATAAATGAATTCAAAGAAATGGTGCATGGTTTGAAGGATTCTTGACGCCTGTCCTGTTCCACTTACATGTACTCCCGTCTCAGGAAATAAAACTGTTTCTTTTAACTTTTTTTCTTTCATAAGATAATTATTGAAATTGCAGTGTTTTAAACCATGCATGTCAAACTCAAATTTTGAGAAATTTAGCACAATAAGAAGTGCATCTTTACCTTGTCCATGGAGCCACCCTAATGAGTAAGTTAACCATCGTGTAGGAGGACAGATGGTCGTGTAGTAAAGCGTTCTACTGTCGACCTGAGGTCACTGTAGCCTAATTTAAACCAGCTATTGTTTATGTACTTGTTAAAATGTTTACATGCTTTTTTTGTACCCTCAGAGTCATAGCATTGTTTGTCCAAATGTTTTACTTCCTTGTGACTTTTGTGGTCAGAATACAACACGAGCTGAAGTAAGTTTGATTTTCAAATCATTTGAAATGTTTTTGGAAGAGTGAATGGTTTTCAGCTTAAAGAAAAATTAGTTATTCAGGGTTGAATCAGATGCTTTTCAAACAATGGAATGTTAATAAATTACACTCATTTCTGTGAGAATTAAGATATGTGTATTTCTCTTTTACACAGATGAAAAGTCACATTAAGACAAAATGCCAAAAAGTTCAAATACGATGTATCTTCTGTTCACTGGGATGTAATGAAGAAGTTAGTCAGTCATTCAATGTTTCTTTAATATTGTGTTGTTGTCATTTTATGCTTTGTTTTGATAAAACTATCATTTCTTTCTTAGACATTTTCTATAAATTATACATATATATAATGAGAGAAGAGAGTCATTGATATCTGTTTTCAGTTAGTATTTTTTTAAATATTAAATATATTATTTAAAGATGTTTATCTTTTTTTAGTTTCATAGTTTTTATTTCATTTATTTTCACAGATGCTGCGTTGCATGGAAGATGATCATTTAAAGTCTCATAATATTGAACATATGAAGCTGCTTTGTCATGCTGTTACAAATTTAGCCTACCAGTTTGAGAATATTTTAAATAGTAAAGAAAACCGAGGTGAAATGGAACATATACAAGACGACTTCACTAGTACAATGAGTAGTTATAGACACTTTAATTCAGGCTCAACATCTCCTGCTGTTGCCCTGCTCAATTATTCCTCTTTAAACAGCTTGTTCAAAAATCCCCCACCCACCACCACAGACGTAGCCTTAAATGAAGCAGATATACACAGAGGTCACTTACCAGAAAGACACATTTCGTATAATGGTGGCAGAAATTTAGCCAGCAACCTTCTAGATGGCTCTTCTGACAGAGCCACAGATGGTCATTCAAATGGCTCCTCCACAAGAAATCCAATGCCGCTACACATAAAAAATTCTTCACATTCTCAATCTGTTCAGGATGACTCTGGAGGGAGCAAACATTTTCTACAGAATTCTTCTTATGTACAACTAGTCCACCAGATAAAGTCTTATCTTGAAGACAAAATGTCGATTCAGCAACTGAAAATTGATGAACTGAATCAAAAATTGGCCAATATGGAAAAGGTCAATATGGATTTAGTGGTGAAAGTTAGACAACTAGAATGTGAAATAGAAGACAGAGAAGGGAGGTATTGTGATGGGGACTATTACTGGAGAATTCCAGAGTTTAGTCAGTATCAAATGAAGGCAATATCAGGTGAGCCTAGCATGCTACACAGTCCTCCATTTTACACCAGTATATGGGGATATAAAATGTGCATCCGTGCAAACATTACGAGCAATGCACCTGATACCTCTGGACATTATCTGTCATTGTTTATTCATTTTATGCAGGGCCATAATGATAATTTCATAACTTGGCCATTTTCAGGGAAAATTGTATTGAGTATTATTGACCAAAATCCAGATCAGAATTTACTGAACCATATAAGTGAAACCCTTATTGCAAAGCCAAATCTGGCTGCATTTCAGAAACCTACCAGTTATCGAAATCACAAAGGCTTTGGCTATATTGAATTTACATCTTTGTTAACATTAAAAACAAATTCTTACTTAAAAGATGATTGTATAATTATAAGAGCTCAGGTTTATCCTGAACATAAGTAGCACACCCATTTAGACTTAAAATATTTACTGCCATTGTTTAATTGAATAGTAAACAGTTTATTGTGCTGAAGAAAATGTTTTTCAGATATAGTATCAACAAAACTATTTTTTTTATTTCATATAAATAAATGCAAAGAATTTATAAAGTGAAAAAAAAATTAGCCCTCATACATGTGTGTCAGAAACTTACATATCTTTTCTTAGCAGCTTCAACTATTTATGCACCACTGTCTATAAACACAACTGAATCTTAAAATATTTCACATTGTTCAGTTAAATGTGTGTCATTGCAATAGTGTTAATATGTGAATATTACATTAGTACCTCTAATTTTAAACATATGAACTATGAGCTTGTAGTCTCTTGTAATATTGACTTTAAGCAAGTTTTGTGTGACGAATGTAACCTGGTTGAGGAATGGGTGGTGTGATCTGGGAAATTTTTTAAACAACGTATTAGCCATTTGTTGAAAAAAGCATGCTGTAAAGAGTAGTGACATAAAAAAGAAGAAAGCTTATCATTTTGTACATTTAGAAGGAAATGCTGTTTAAAATGGCAAAGGCGTGTATGCTGTGGACTAGACATGCTAATTCAAACAGATTGTGGACAAACATGCCTATACCACAGAGTTTGTCTGTACTGTGGTATTCATTATTTTAATGGAGGCAAGAGGTAAAGAACTTAAGAGTTTGTCATAAGGCTGTCCAAGAAGTCAACATCTGTGGATGCCGAGATAGTCACTGCTGATTAGCATGGGTTATGGCAATATGCCTACATTCAATAATAGAGTACAAGAGAGAAATCAAGAATATGTGATTTTTTTTCTATTATAAAGAATTATATTATGTTCTTTTTAGAAGTTTTTGTTTTTTATTATTTGAATGGGAATTTTTTTTTTAAATAAGATGTTTTAGGGCTGAATTAGACATTTAATATGAGGTACTACTGTAGTATTGTACTCTTTTATGTATTATCCCTCCATAAACAGACACACACTTTGTGCATGTTCTGTTAAATATATATCTGTATTCATTTCAAGTTCAAGCATGGTAAATAAAATCAGAAAGATATACTTGCAGTATAACAGAAGATTGAAATTTTTAGCCCTAAAGTTGCATGCTAATTCATTAAAATAAATAATTATCGGTAAATATATAAATCTACCAGACTACCGCAATGTGTTTTGTATAATGCAAACCACTAATTGACAATTTCATTCATCTAGTAGTATTCAAATATTCAATTTTTTAAATATTTAGAAGATGCTGGATAATATGTGTCATAGAACAGTTTAGTACTATAAGAGATCTCTTATTCTCTTTGGTAGAAACAGTTGGTCATGACAGAACTTTCAAATTTTATACAGTTATGTCATGATTTAATTAATGAATATGGCGGCCCTAAATTTAGTCAGTGCAAAGGAACTTATTCTGACTATGCAGTATTAAACTTTTTTAAAAAATCAAGTTTACAAAACTTGATTAATAATAAATTATTAACTAGTGAAAACAATATTGCATAAGTTTATTTTCTGCTACCATGCATAACTCATATTTATAAAAACCTCATTTCATTCATTTTACAGTGATCACTAGTCATTTTTACTCTAACATTTCATTATGAAAAAACTATCAGAATTGTGGATCCCATATTAACCATGAGAACATATGTATGTGATGTTTCAATTTATTCTTTGTTACAGTAAAATTTTAAAACTAGTGTACTTCATCATGTTTACATGGATCACTCTTTCATACTAGTATTGTAACTTAATTCAATGTTTCCTTAAGTATTTTATTTGTAAGAAATAAACAATCAGATCTGTTACCAAAAGTTTGTTTTAATAAGACTCTCTCCTCTCTCTCTCTCCTTCCTCTCCTCTCTCTCCTTCCTCTCTCCCCTTCCTCTCCTCTCTCTCTCCTTCCTCTCCTCTCTCTCTCCTCTCTCCTGTTCACTGTTCCTTAAAAAACAACTTTCCTTTGACAAGACCTGAACTAATGCAACTCATGCTGATAATTATGCCTGCTTTGTGAATTATTTTTATCACAGATTTTTTTTGTAACATTAAAATTTTTTGGAATAAATACAATACTAATAGCGAAAATAAATCCCAAGTCAGCTGTACATTATTATGAAGACCATACAACTGCCCCAGTCTTCTATGAAATACTTTCAAGTCTCCAAGAGGGCTAAATTTATTGTTTGGTGAACTTTTACAATGGAATAGTTTTGTAGATACCTAGTATACATTCCTATTATTGATTGCTAAGACAGCGTTGATCATGGAGGTCATAGGTAGCAGATCCCACAAAAAAAACTGCAAGGCAGTATGGATAACTGGCATGACATCTATTCTCACACACACACACACACCCCCGCTGAATAAACTTTACGGCCTTGCCAACTAACCTATAGAAATAACAGAAATGTATTTTATATTTTAGGACTGCACACGCTGGATGTATGAATGTATAAAGTAAAAATGCGCAGCAAATGAAAACTGATAAATATGTAGGATAGTTTACCATACCCAATTTTTATTGTCATCTGATTCCCCTTGAAACTTTGGCTGATTTCGCTTATAGGCTTAATAATGGATACCAGATCATTGGTTAACAACTAAGGAGGAAAAATCTATTTTTTAACAGATGATTTATTTAATATAGCATAGAAATTTAATCCTCTTATTTATTGTCTTTTTTTTATCAATGACGATTCAGGACTACAAATAAGAACTAAAATCATCATCAGTTCTAATTAACATTGAGCTTTTCATACTTAAAATAAAATGAATTATTATGTTTCCTCTAATTATTAACATTTATTAGTGACAATTAGTCAAAATTGGTATATTGTCAAAGCAAAAAAATTAATGTGGTTTCAAGCATATTTCAGGATGGACATTTTAACAATCTGTTGATAATTGTGCCAACAATATTTATTAGTATTCTTCATTGAAAACAAAGAAAAACACTTCACCACTAAAACAAACCTAACAGAAATGTTTTAACACTTAGAACAAAAAAATAATAAAGAAAAAATATTGCTGGAAATGTTGACATATTAAAAGTAAAATACAGTCGATTCCGTTTAATTGGGACACATCGGGACCGGGGCTTTTTATCCCAATTAAGCGGCTGTCCCAATTAAACATACACATTTACTGTTGGCTTCTTGGTTTGGTTTCTTTGAGCTTTGTCCCAATTAAGCGGCTGTCCCAACTACGCGGTGTCCCAATTAAGCGGAATCCACTGTATATTGAAATGACTAAATCAATATCTACACCAGTGACCTGGCAATGTTATAACAACATTGAAAATGTCCTTTTACTGATATATGGGCTTATCTTTACGGTATATCTAAATCAAGAAAAAAAAAAGATAGGTGATATTTAAATACCAATTACATATACGTAACTAATTTGTTTCAAATGACTGGAACATTCAACTAGTCCTGATGTAAGAAAATAAAAATTACAGATGTTAATAAGTAAACAGTAATAAATAGATTACTATTATTTTATTTCCAAATATCATTTAATTTATATAGTATTTCATATTTTAAAAAAAAACTTTTTAAACTTTTCACATACATTATTTAAAGTTACTGGAGTAGAAAAGTTGTCTTACTTTTTTCTTAAACTAAAATTGTATAAAATATAAAGTTGTAATTTTAAAAGAGGAGACTTGTAGTTAAATGATATCAGGAAAAAAATATATTAGATACACTAGCTGTATGCATATGTATAAATATTACCGCCTTGTAATGTTTAGAGGAAATAAATATTTACAGCAGAGGTTTTTATTATTTGTTCAAACTTATCAAGAAAAATTATAATAAAAATACTTAATTCACATATAATACAATAAAATTCTGAATTTTTGTAATTGTACATGTATTACCAAACATCAAATCAGAAATAATGTTATTTTTAATGACAGATTTTTAAGTTACATGGAAATGGAATGAAAACATGTGAAAATATTCTAGTCCAAATTTAAATCAAAATTTTGAAAGTATAAAAAGGCATAGTTTGCACCACCAATGAAAATGTCCAAGTATTGAATTCCATAAACATCATAATTTTTATTGGAGTTACATTATACTAAAAAAATTGCTAATGTTTTTAATGTATTTTACAACCTTTGGCTATGCAATCACTTTATTCTTAGTTGTTTAAAAATAATTTACAAAAAGGAACAAATAAGAAAAAAATGTAGCAAAGTACTGCAAAAAAAAACATTAACTCCCCTTTATCTAAAAACAAATATCAGTTAAGCTTTTAAAGAAACTACAACTATAACTGTTACAATAACAGCAACGACAAGAAGAATAACTATTAAACAGCACATCTTCTTTCTAGACTTTCTCTGTGAATAAAGAAGAAAAAGAATATAATTTAAGCATAAAAGTAAATAATTTTTTCTAATTAAAATAACAGTATGTAGTCAAAACAGATGTAAAGTTAAAACTGCCTTAAAATTTGTATGCTACTTTCAATCTAAGTTTTGAAATAAACCTTTTAAAACTTAAATATCTTTTTAGTAATATTTTAAATTTATTTAAGTGATTTTAATTCATTTTTTTTAATTAGAATTGAAAAAGGCCATCAAGTGGCCAGTATTTTTTCTCAAAACGTATTGGGTTAAAAATATTTTGTTGTAAGCGTAAACCCCAGATTAATTTTGGTATGACAGTACTTTTTAAGCAGAATATTTTTTTTACTGTCAGGTTGACTGTTTTTGTGCATCATTTTATAAGATCATAGATCATTTAATCATTACAGATACCAATGAATATGCCAATGATAAGATACATAAATTCTTGACGTTAAGACGTAATATAAAAATTGGTCTTCAGCACATATTAACTAAATCTGAAAAAAATATTTTGATCTTCATTGGCTACTGGGTCTAAAGCTATTCTTTCTTAAGCAATTAAAACAAAACTAATAGTTTTGATACCATATTACATCAAAAATCTAAGACATAAAAAGAGAAAAACTGTTACCTGATACTCTGCTGCCTTAATCAACTGGTCTCGGCCAGACTCAACATTTGTATAAGCTCTTTCCACATTACTATCAATTGTATCTATTTCAAAATAGGATATAAGTATCCAGCATGAGCATGATGTATGAAAGCTAATTATTATCCTACAAAAATTTTTTTAACAAGGATGTATAATGAATTAAAAAAAATTCAATACTGTAAAATGTAAGAATTATTTTTTGTCCAATTAATTCATTATTCTCGCTGATAAAAATGAAAAAAAAAATTCACCCAAAACTTCTCCTTGAGTATGTACAAGTGCACCTAGTTCTCTGAAAATCTCATTCACATCCAAGATGTCAGCCTAAAGAAAATTTATTAAAAAAGAACTAAAATAATTTTTAAACAAAAATTTATCTGTGAAATTATTTTCTGCAATTTATACTATTCTGTTACTTTTTGTTTTTCTCTTATTAATAATTACAGACTTGTGTCAACTTTCAACAGTTAGCAATTAAAAACGATTAAAATATTTCTTTTTTTTCAAGGATTAAGCCTAAAGGGCCGTGCATGCATAAAGTACGCCACGCTATTTTGGACCATTTTTTACCCCTGTCACAAATCTCTAAGTGTTGAATTTAGTAAAGACACACTTAGTAATGAATTTAGTAAAGACAAACTAAGTGTTGAATTTAGTAAAAGACACACTTAGTAATGAATTTAGTAAAGTTCCTTTAAGCTCCAAGGAGCGCATCGGGGCAGACAGAGTGTATAATTCCTCTATAACCTCGGCATATAAAGGGATTGTATGGTTAGCACAACATCCAGCAGTCTTTACTCCCCCAATTTAAAGCCAGGTACCCGTTTAAAGCTGGGTGGACTTGGGGACTTTCACCAGGACCTGAAAAACTCAAAGGTTCTCACTGAGGTTCGTATCGGGACCCCTCTGGTCAAAAGTCAGGCGCTCTACGCCGCGACCACCGAACAACTAGTCATGAATAGATAGAAATTTTAATTTGTTTTGACAAATTAAAATGACCTAATGGCGCGCACGCTTTACGATTGATTCATCAGCATTGCTATAAATACTTGTATTAAATACACTGGTCTACCTTTGAGAATTTTTTTTTTCTGAGATTTGACTTTTTAAACATGTTTCCAGATCATTTTTCCCGCTGATTTCAAATATGTAATTGTTTTTTTCAGTCAGGTCAAGTTTTACTCGATATCAAATTAAAGTACTGTTGTAATGTAAATTGAAGGATGCATGTGAAAAAAATTAAAAGTTATTGTGGTAGAAATGTTTTTTTCAAAGGATTTCGTCAGTGATCTGCCAACTGAATCATCTCTTTTGAGCAGTTATCAGCATGCCTTTACATCCCGGTCCCTGGTATAATAGCTCTTCCATCCCACGAATGTCTTAATGGAAACGCTTCCCCGTGTTCTTCACTCATCACCGCAGTTGTCTGGGAAATAGTCTAAATCTGAGCTGAGGAAATGCATTTTCACAGACATGCGTTCTCCAAAGAGCTTCGAATCTTTTGGTTACGATACCAGAAGAATGTTGTTGCTGGAGCTAATAAATGATTTTCTTTGAGCCGTGATTCCAATACCTGAGAAGATTCTTTCCATAAGCATAAGTCTCTTGTCAAATCATTTAGTTTAGCTTGATTAGAGTTTAGAGAGGGTTGAGTTGATTCAGCAAAGGTTCATATATTACAGATTCGTCCAAGATATCCATGTATTCACTTGACTCAGTTGATGAATCGAGATTGTCATGTAGTTTTGGAATTGAAATTTCTGGTCCATGAGGTATTGGCCTTATTGCAGATGTAAAAATGGGATACTTTACATGATGTTTTTTTTTTTCTGTTTATACCATCTAGATTGTCACTCACTCACGTCTCTCTTTTTTTTTTTAATACGTCAAGTTGATCATCATAAAACATAAAATGAAGAACTGTTTGGAAAAGGGCCTTTAAAATATTATGAATAAATTAAGATTTATCAATGTTAAGGTGTTGTGTGCGCAAATTATGTATAGTTGCATGTTAGGTTCAAAGTTTAATCATCGAGTTGTTTTTTTGTTAAGATTGTGCACCTATATAATGAGGATTATTTTCTTTGGGATGAACTATATAACATATTAACTCTATTTGATGAACTATTAAGTGCCCCTATTCTCAAATTTATTTAGGCTACAATATACGCCTTATTCCTTGGTGCCACTTCGAGTACATAGATGCGCTATTGTTTTTATATAGACTGATTGTTAACGCGCTCAAATATATATACATATATCACCATTTCAACTCCAACTGCGTTAACCTACTCACCGATCCGGTTACCGGGCCTTTGTTTCGTAGTTCAGCATTAAAATATCAAACAAAACTTTTATCATTGTACATAACTATAAGAGTCAAGTTAATACAATTAAAAGTTTGTTTGTTTTCATGATTTACGATTTTCATGTAAGTAACTTTCTCGAACAAGTTCCAAAATGCAATCTCTCATCATATTTTCATTGTATTGATGTTCAAACTGCAGTAGGCCTATATCTTGATGATAGTGTTCTCTTTGTTCCACATTCTTCATATACTTGTCGAGGTAGATATATATACCAAATGAACCTTACTGGACACCTGGCACTCCATTTCATGGTACTTGAGTACAAGAGTTACGACCAGTTTGCCTAACTACAAAGAAAACCTTGTACCACTTCAAGAAAGCTGTGCCAAACCACTTTCTCTTTCTTTGAGAGTAACTGAGAAAATTGCAAAGACTTCATCTCATTTATCTGAGGAATGACAAAATTGCCAGGTTTACTGATCGACGTCAGATAGTTTTGGAAAGATATATAGGTTGATACAAATCTATCAATAAATGAATAATCTATACATCCAGGTGAGCATCCACGCTTATATTATTTAGTCATGATAATTCAATATTCTAAAATGATTTTTTTTGTACATATTTTTATTCTTACGCGGGTTGACGAATGCGGCCTATTTAAATTATGGGAAAAAAAATAAAAGTGTAAAATTTTTCAAGATACATTTATTTTCACTAAATGTTAATTGAAAGTTCTCTCAATCTGATAATGATATCTTTTTGTAATGATATATTTTGTAATGATATATTTTGTAATTATATCTTTTTGTAATGTTTTTCTGTGTTTATTTCCATAAGTAACTATATCATTTCCTTAACTGTCGACATAGACATTTAAAAATGTTGATCTCATTAAATTCATTAATGCGATTAGTTTGTTTGCCGCTAAGTAAGATTTTTTAAATAATACTATTCTTAGCTCTGTACACAGATTAGATATTATTTGTGGTTCTGTACACAGATTAGATATTATTTGTGGTTCTGTGCACAGTTTAGATATTTGTGGTTCTGTACACAGATTAGATATTATTTATGGTTCTGTACGCAGATTAGATATTATTTATGGTTCTGTACACAGATTAGATATTATTTGTGGTTCTGTACACAGATTAGATATTATTTATGGTTCTGTACACAGATTAGATATTATTTATGGTTCTGTACACCGATTAGATATTATTTGTGGTTCTGTACACAGTTTAGATATTTGTGGTTCTGTACACAGTTTAGATATTTGTGGTTGTGTACACAGATTAGATATTTGTGGCTCTGTACACAGAATAGATATTTGTGGTTCTGTACACAGTTTGATATTTGAGGTTCTTTACACAGATTAGATATTTGTGGTTCTGTACACATTTTAGATATTTATGGTTCTGTACACATTTTAGATATTTGTGGTTCTGTACACAGATTAGATATTTATGGTTTTTTACACAGATTAGATATTTGTGGTTCTGTACACATTTAGATATTTGTGGTTCTGTACACAGATTAGATATTTATGGTTCTGTACACAGATTAGATATTTGTGGTTCTGTACACAGATTAGATATTTGTGGTTCACAATACACAGATTAGATATTTATGGTTCTGTACACATTTTAGATATTTTTGGTTCTGTACACAGATTAGATATTATTTGTGGTTCTGTACACAGATTAGATATTATTTGTGGGTTCTGTACACAGATTAGATATTATTTATGGTTCTGTACCACCGATTAGATTATTATTTGTGGTTCTGTACTACAGT
The DNA here is from genome assembly GCA_021962125.1 of Bulinus truncatus. Lineage (NCBI taxonomy): Eukaryota > Metazoa > Mollusca > Gastropoda > Planorbidae > Bulinus > Bulinus truncatus. Next base: position 10,818,150 of record JAGDYQ010000012.1, read on the forward strand.
TTAGATATTTGTGGTTCTGTGCACAGTTTAGATATTTGTGGTTGTGTACACAGATTAGATATTTGTGGCTCTGTACACAGATTAGATATTTGTGGTTCTGTACACAGTTTGATATTTGTGGTTCTTTACACAGATTAGATATTTGTGGTTCTGTACACATTTTAGATATTTATGGTTCTGTACACATTTTAGATATTTGTGGTTCTGTACACAGATTAGATATTTATGGTTCTTTACACAGATTAGATATTTGTGGTTCTGTACACATTTTAGATATTTGTGGTTCTGTACACCAGATTAGATATTTATGGTTCTGTACACAGATTAGATATTTGTGGTTCTGTACACAAGATTAGATATTTGTGGTTCTGTACACATTTTAGATATTTGTGGTTCTGTACACAGATTAGATATTATTTGTGGTTCTGTACACAGATTAGATATTATTTGTGGTTCTGTACACAGATTAGATATTATTTATGGTTCTGTACACCGATTAGATATTATTGTGGTTCTGTACACATTTAGATATTTGTGGTTCTGTACACAGTTTTAAGATATTGTGGTTCTGTACACAGATTAGATATTATTTGTGGTTCTGTACACAGATTAGATATTATTTATGGTTCTGTACACCGATTAGATATTATTTGTGGTTCTGTACACAGTTTAGATATTTGTGGTTCTGTACACAGTTTAGATATTTGTGGTTGTGTACACAGATTAGATGTTGTGGCTCTGTACACAGATTTGATCATTGTGGTTCTGTACACAGTTTGATATTTGTGGTTCTTTACACAGATTAGATATTTGTGGTTCCTGTGCACATTTTAGATATTTATGGTTATGTACACATTTTAGATGTTGTGGTTCTGTACACAGATTAGATATTTATGGTTCTTTACACAGATTAGATATTTGTGGTTCTGTACACATTTTAGATATTTGTGGTTCTGTACACAGATTAGATATTTATGGTTCTGTACACAGATTAGATATTTGTGGTTCTGTACACAGATTAGATATTTGTGGTTCTGTACACATTTTAGATATTTGTGGTTCTGTACACAGATTAGATATTATTTGTGGTTCTGTACACAGATTAGATATTATTTGTGGTTCTGTACACAGATTAGATATTATTTATGGTTCTGATATACCTTTATTTTTTTTTGCACTTTTTTAAGAGACTCATTTTAAAACAATATCAATTTAGACAGTTTATAAAATGAGTTTTGTTTTAAATTTGATACATGAATAATAAATCTAACAATCAAATGATAAATATATATATGATTATTTATTTGTATATATGAGTATTAATTAGTATTAGGTACCCCAAACTGACGAAAAACAGCGATTTCGTACATGAAAATCATTATATGCCTATTTTCAGCAAGATTGTATAATGAAATGCCAGCATTATTCTATCATAAAATATATAATTTAAAAGCTTATTGCAAGCACCTTCATTATATGATTGTTTTGTTTTGATTTTAGATATTTTGTGAACGAAATCTGCTTATTGAATGTACCCATTATCTCTGTTTTTTTGTTGCGACCGACGCGTAAAGTTTCTACCCCACCCCTATGATGACGCCAATAATTAGGTGCCACAAACTGATTTTTTTAAAAATGGGTTTATAACTTTTTTCAACATGAATATTGCAAAAACTCGAGAATCTAAGATGGTGGACATCAAATTTATTACTATAGCTCAAATAGTTTAAGGAGTATAATTTTTTTGAAAATGTGACTTTTTCATTTTTTTCACAACACCTTCAAAAGTGCCATTTTGCAAGCGTTATCTGCAAAGTATTTCCCTGTACACCAAATCATTTACATTCAATACAAACACAAATATACATAGAATAAACTCAATTTTTTCAAAGGTGTAAAAATTATAATATCATTAAAATATATAGCACTGAAAATGGGCTTTCATCATTTTTAGAAAAAATAAAAAGGGAGATAAATTTTCAAAATTCGTGACATTTCAAAAAAATCTTAATAAAATTTGTAATCAACACACATAAAAGCCATTGCATCCAATCTGTAGGGTAACTTAAGTTCTATACATTCAATTAGTCATAATATCTTAAGATTATTTATGATTAATATAATAAAGGTTAGAAATAGGTGGGGTAATAAAAAACTAAAAAAATTGTCATTTTTCAAAAATTCACAAAAAAAGAACTGTTATGTATATATTCAACATTTATATATGAAAATGTAGGATATACATAAGTTCTTAACTATAAAATAGTCGTTAGACCAATTACTTTTATATATACAGTACAGGGATGGATAAATCCATGCATGTAAAAAATCAATAAAAATACTTTTCATTAGGGAAAAATCCACTATTAAGTATTATTTGAAAAGTTATATTAGTAACAATAGTAACCGTAACATTAGATGCATACATTTCAATTATATTCTAATTATTTCATAAGTCGGGAAAGCTAACAAATAATTTACGCATTTTACCACTACAGGAGCTCACCTAAATAAGTGCAACTTTCGAAATTTAAGTAATTTTAATTTTAAGTTAATGTAAGCATATACCATTTGAATAGGTTATTAATGTACCATTTAATTGATCAGCAGGACCGGATTTAGACGTCATAAGGCCCTAATCTATTTGGGATATGAAATGTTCCCTTAGCCCTACTGGGCCATCAGGGCAGATGAAGTTTAGTATTCTTCTGTTTCTATAACCTCGGCATATGAAGGGATTGTGTGTTAGCACAACGCCCAGCCATAACGCTAATTCCCCAACTTAAGAAGTCAGGTACACATTTAAAGCCGGGTGGACTTGTGGGACTGTGACTTTTGCACCAGATAACATGTCATTGATCAGTATCTACACCACTCGGCCATCCATCATTTGGGATATGGGGCCCTTTATAATTCAGAAATTAAATGGCAGTGTCAAATATTTAAATAAATGTGACAATTGCTCACTCTAACAATTTTTGGGGGCCTCTAAAAAAGTGGGAGTGCTAAATATAGCTTGTGTAGCTTATATATAAATCCTGCACTGTTGATCAGCATCATTCCCTTCTTTTTTTTATTTCATCTTTCAATACCTCTCATATTAATAAAGGTTTATTTCTGGAGCTTTTCAAAACACATCTGTTTTGTTTCAATTCATGCTTACTTAGAGATAAAGTACTGTTTTGTTGATCATTTTAACTCTAATTTCTTCTTGATATAGTACTACTATTTCATCAAGGACATTTTCCAATTATTGACCCTACCCAGGCCCGTAGCCAGGTCAAAGTAAACAGAGAGGCACCAATACCCAGCAAGGGCACCTTTACTTTTCTATATTTTTCCTCTTTTTCTTCTTTTTAAGCGGAGGCATCCACTAGCCGGGGGGGGGCACGGCCCCGCAGTGCCCCCCACCCCTGGCTACAGGGCTGACCCTACCATTAAAAGTTTTATTTGTTTTAAATGTTTATTATGTTTTCATCTATTTCTCAGTTATTATTTTGTTTATCAAGAGTTTGAATGCCTGTTGTTTACTTAATATAATAAATAAAAAAAAATTAATGAAAAGTTCATTAGTTAATCTCTGTAGTTTTGAAAGAACCAGACTCCTTCAGGAGACTGTGTATATTTCTCTTATTCACTCTAAAAGTTGCAAGGCTTTAAAATATATAACCCACATTCAACATTGGTCCAAATAAGTTACCTAATATACTGCTGATATGGTATTTAAACACAAAAGTCTTTTCTATGTGTTACTTAACTTGATTACCAGTTCTTTTATTTTTTGGATTTGTGAGAACCATGTTTAATTAAAGCTAAAAGATGTTCAAACGTCAATAATACTCAAACTGAACTAATATTAATAATAAGATACTTAATAATAATACAAACGCATGAGTGGCTAAAGAAATATTTTAATTAAAAAAAATACAGGCGTAACAGTTACATGAGTCCATGACTTGCCATTTTCGTCTTTCAAAACCAGAGTTGAAGAAGTCATGTATTACTAGTCTAGTAGACAAGGCAATAAGGTATCCCTCCAACTACTTTTGAAACCTTCTATAAAGTATTAGAGTTGTACACCGTCTGATAAGGATAATTATGACATTTAAAAATGGTTCTGACTTAAATAATAGTGAATTTAAGCATATACTAAACATACACAGTTATATTACAACAATAATTGAAAAAATATCCATTCAATAAGGATTATGTTAATTCCGTCGGCCTACAATCTACTATATGTTTACATTGACAATAATTATCGACCACGTGACCTGTTATATTTGTTTATTGGAACAATAAAACTATCTAACAACGGTAAAAAATATATACTAGTCAATTGTGAATATGTTATCTCTTAGAAAAATATTATTATCTCTAAAAAATAGCCAGAAAAAAATAGAAGTGTCCGCAAACATGAGGTATGGTTCAATGTACAAAAGCATCAAAATGGCCTCGAGGTTTATCATATTAAAGTTATTATAACTACAACAATAAACATTTCCAAAAAATATAAGCTCAATGGTTAAAGGAACAAATAATGTAACTATTTATCTACAAGTTTTATCGTTTTTACTTACCAGCTAGGTGTTTAAGTCCCAATAAAGTTCAATTCATTTTGACTGGTGTTGTTATGCTTTGATTGTCGGCCATTTTCACGGTCGTGCAAGAATGGGTGAAAAATGTGTTATATGCTATTTCTTAGCGCTCTGCGCTTTTAGACCATGCTTACAAATTAAGTTTTATTATAACATTTTAAAAACCGGACGGGCTTTTTCTAATGATACTAAAGAAAAACCTACAAAATTAAAAAATCACAAAATAATTTACTTTTTATTATGATTTTCTTATATTAAAAATATTGTTAAATATAATTTAATTAAATGTTTAGTATGGTTGTAAAAGGCGATTCATTTTCGCACACGTTGATATCAAGCATTACTATAGGACGAATGGCCCAGAATCGCACGGAGATTGAAATTAGGACAGTCAAATTAGATCGCACGTCGGCCGGTAAGAAAGTGACTTCGGTGATGGTTTTTTCATTTTAAAAATGTAACCTTTTGATCTAAATCTTGTAATTAACATTTACATATTATTGTAGGGCTTACAAAATAGTTTAAAATGATATAATTGTTTATGAGATTTGATCAGTTTTAAGTAGAGAAATCATTAAGTTAAAACTATCCAAATACTGACTACAGTGACGCAAAACCACGATTTTGAGCCAGTTTATTGGTACCTACAATAATCCAGTTAGATAAATATTTATATTATTTTATTCAGAAATAACAGCTCTTTGTAAATATGTCTTTAAATTTATGAATAATAGAAAATATATTTGTTTATTTTAAGTTTTAAAACGTATTTTAAATATTTTTTGTAGAAATCTTTAATTTGGATAAAAAATTTAAATCAATCATTAGAAATCCTGGTCTTTTCCTCTATAAAAACGTTATAAATGCAATTGCGCCCGACTATTGGCGCAAATTCGCCATACGCCCTTTTAAACGCCCTATAATTATACATTTTTTCCCCGGCGCGATGGCCGAAGCGACGGATTTTCAGTCTCTGACTACTCATAGTGCTTTAGAAAAAAATATTTTTAGGGCTTAATCGAATATCAGAGGTAAGAATAATCATCGCAAAATAAAGTAATATAGCATACCTATCAATATATTGCAAAAAAAATATGATTCTGTGTAATAATAAACTAGCTATAGAGGTATTTTTAGGATGATTATATTTACTGTGATTAGCGAGTAAAATCTCTCGAAGTATGAAAACACCCCCTACATACTTTGAACAATTACTAATTTTTTCTCGAGAATGAAAAACGTTAATGTTTATTTTCAAATCTATAAAATGTTAAAATATTTATAAAAATATAAAAAAATGAGGAAAAACTATTTTATTAAAGTAATTTCGATTTTCAAAAATGGTCGAGAAATCGAAAGTTGAATTCTCTCGCCGGAAAAAAACAATGAAGACTAACTTTGCTGTATGCAGAGGATGTGGGTTTGTGGTCTGTGATTGATGGTTATTGATCTGCACACTAAGCCAGATCTATCCTGTCGGTGTGAGCTTTGGTCCCGTTGTGGTAGCGTGCTACTAATTCTTCACTCAACATTCACTTCAATGAATAAACAACCAAGTGGATCGCTGAATCATTATTTAAATCTGGACGAAGACTTTAAATATAAAATATACAAACTGTTCTTCACATCAAATACTAAGTGATCTTGATAATCAACGAATTCTAAACAAAGGCGTCTTCTAAGTTCTAGAGTAAGAATCTAACTAGTACTAGAGCAGATGTACACGTCCTGCTACATCAAAGGCAAAACAATTTACTGACGATTCCGACTAATTGGTATCCAAGTAAAATGATAAGTGACTTTCACTACGTCACATAACTACATTAAAATTTATACTCTCTAGTCAATTAAAAAGTGTGCTTATTCACACATGCACAAATAAAATAATGTTATAATTAACTCCTTCACACTGTATTTGAACTAAAATTATATTAATGAATGAACTATTAAATTCGATTTACTGTTCATAATAATAAAAAATCAAATGGGAATGTTTAATTGTAATATATACTACATATTGATATGTTTAAATATAAGGTTAATATAATAGTTATAGGCCTAATGCATAACAATATAAAAAAAAAGTTTTCTGTTTGACACTACAGATTTAGTATAGCCTAGTAAATATAGATCTACAAAAATATAGGCTAGTAGTATAATAGTCTAACAAGTATGCTATAAATACAACCCTATATTTTGCTTATTTGTGTATTCATATTTTTAATATGTCTTTTTTTTATTTTAGATGATGAACAATATTTTAGTGTTCTTATTTAAAGCAATAATATTTCTTACTTTAAAAATGCATAGTTCCACAAACTAATAGTAGACCCTAATCCAACATAAGAACTGTAGGAGACATGTATCTGGTGGAAAGGGCAGGGGATCCTTTGTCAAACTATCACAGTCAATGCAAGATGTGCTGTTTCTGGTGAAGAAATTGTTGAATGCAATTCAAATATATCAGTCAGTATTGTGTACTACACATATGGCAATACAGGACAAAATATACTGCCCTCCAGTTAATTTTGCTACATATCTAATGAAAAAGCTATAAATAAAATGATAATAGATTTTTTGTTTTTGTTTGTGACAAATTAAGATAAAACTATCACATAACTTTTCCAAATAACTTCAACATTGGTTATGTACACAAACAACTGTTGATGTTATGTTAAAGTTCAAAAAAGTTACCAAAATGAAAGCACAGATAGCATTATTACAAGGCATGTACTGATTTTTAAATGTCAATTTAATAATTCATATAATTCTAAAAATAGAATCCTAATTGGCCCAAACAAGAAATAATACCAATGAATAATTAAAAGATTTCTGTATCATTTCTCTGAATAAATCATACTAAAGTTAAAAAAAAAATAAATAAATTTCAATTAAGACATATGTATATGTTACAAATGATAAAGATTTTGAACTATAGAATACTTGAGACAATATCCACAAAAGTAAAGAACAGTAATTTTGTTAATTTGCTATACATGTGCTGGTAAAATTATTTTTAATGTTATATATAATGTAGTACTTGTTTATAATTGTTCTTCAACTAGTGTTATTAAAATTGTGTTGAGCACTCAAAGGACCTATTTACCGTTAATTTGTTGTGTGGAAAAAGATGATAAAATCATGCTGTATTATAAATTTATTACTTAGAGTGAAAGAAGATGTAAATTGTAGAAACATTTTAGCTTTAGATGACATTCATATTAATTGTCAGTTATACTTACGGCATTTATTTAAAAATGAGTGGATATATTTCTTTAAGTTTTTTTCAAAAATAAAATCGTTTGATCATGTTAAATAGTTCAGTTATTATAGACAATTGAATGTGCTTCACTTTGATATTATGTTATTGATTTTAAAGATAAATTTGAATTTTTTATGATTTTTTAGTATGGTGCATTTTTGCTTTTTTTTTTGTACACATGATGAGTATTCAAGCTTGTCTAACCCATTGTTTTTTTAATTTTTAGTATAATGTTTAAATAGTTTCCTTGTTCACACTTTACTCTTTAAAATGATACCATAATCATTTTTTTGTGGGTTTGCTAGTTTTTTTAAATATAAGCATTTAAAAAATGTCAATTTTCATTTTTTTACCTCTTTTAAATTTTACAAAAAGCTGTGTTGTCCCATATTTGACCCCATAAAACATAGCTTTCCAATGTCTAAAAGTTCTTGAAAAAAATTGAGTATGTTAATTATATACTATTGTCTGATTTCCTTAAATATGGTCGTTCTGGGAGCAAAATCTTTTGGAATATTTACCCCCAAAGTGGGCTTTTTAGCATATTTGAAAATTATCTATAAAATTTGACAAGTTAAAAAAATTCATAGCTTCCTTAAATTTTGACATATATAGACAAATTTGGTATCAATGATCTAAGAATGACCCATATTTTGTGGCCAAAGTGTAAAAAGCTTAATTATTTGTAAGGAAAAATCATTTTGGGGTACCTATTAGTATATATGAGTATTTATGAGTACTCAATTCAATGAACTATTTTCTTCCTTTGCAAAGATCAATGAGGCACACAATGAGACACACAATGAGACATACAATGAGACACACAATGAGACACACAATGAGATACACAATGAAACACACAATGAGAGACACAATGAGCTTTATAATAGAAGACACACAATGAGGCACACAATAAGATACACAATGAGACACACAATGAGACACACAATGAGAGACACAAGTAAGACATTACAATGAGACACACGATGAGACACACAATGAGACACATGAGACACACAATGAGACACACGATGAGACACACAATGAGACACACAATGAGACACACAATGAGACACACAATGAGACACACAATGAGACACACAATGAGACACACAATGAGACACACAATGAGACACAATGAGACACACAATGAGACACACAATGAGACACACAATGAGACACACAATGAGATACACAATGAAACACACAATAGAGACACACAATGAGGCACACAATAAGACACACAATGAGACACACAATGAGACACACAATGAGAGACACAATGAGACACACAATGAGACACACGATGAGACACACAATGAGACACACGATGAGACACGCGATGAGACACACACTAGACACACAATGAGACACACAATGAGGACACACAATGAACTTACTGATGAGACACACAATAAGATACACAATGAAACACAATAGAGAGGAGACACACAATGAGGCACACAATAAGACACATGAGACACACAATGAGACACACAATGAGAGACACAATGAGACACACAATGAGACACACGATGAGACACACAATGAGACACACGATGAGACACACGATGAGACACACAATGAGACACACAATGAAGGACACAATGAGACACTACAATGAGACACACGATGAGACACACAATGAGACACACGATGAGACACACGATGAGACACACAATGAGGGACACAATGAAGGACACAATGAGACACACAATGAGACACACGATGAGACACACAATGAGACACACAATGAGACACACGATGAGACACACAATGAGGGACACAATGAGGGACACAATGCGACACACAATGAGACACACGATGAGACACACGATGAGACACACGATGAGACACACAATAAGGAGACACACAATGAGACACACAATGAGACACACGATGAGGCACACAATGAGACACACATGAGACACACAATGAGACACACAATGAGAGACACAATGAGACACACAATGGGACACGATGAGGAACACAATGAGACACACATGAGACACACAATGAGACACACGATGAGACACACAATGAGACACACGATGAGACACACGATGAGACACACAATGAGACACACAATGAAGGACACAATGAGACACACAATGAGACACACGATGAGACACACAATGAGACACACGATGAGACACACGATGAGACACACAATGAGGGACACAATGTAAGAAGGACACAATGAGACACACAATGAGACGCACGATGAGACACACAATGAGACACACAATGAGACACACGATGAGACACACAATGAGGGACACAATGGGGACACAATGCGACACACAATGAGACACACGATGAGACACACGATGAGACACGATGAGACACACAATGAGAGAGACACACAATGAGACACACAATGAGACACACGATGAGGCACACAATGAGACACACTTTGGACACACAATGAGACACACAATAGAGAGACACAATGAGACACACAATGAGACACACGATGAGAGGAACACAATGAGACACACATGAGACACACAATGAGACACACGATGAGACACACAATAGGACACACGATGAGACACACGATGAGACACACGATGAGGAACACAATGAGACACAATGACACACACAATGGGAACACACAATAGAGACACACAATAGAGACACACAATGAGACACAATGAGACACACATGAGACACACAATGAGACACACGATGAGACACACGATGAGGCACACAATGAGACACACAATGAGACACACAATGAGAGACACACAATAGAGCACACAATGGGGCTTTAATGAGACACACAATGAGACACACAATGACTCACAGAATGAGACACACAAGAAAACACACATTTGAATTCATCTGGACCAAAGTGTAAAATCGAAGGATAAAATTTCAACAGTCTAAGACTCTAAGTCAGCTTGACTTGTTGAATTTATTGTTGCCTTCAGACTAAATCTTAGATAGTGGCGTGAATTATATACGTCAATAAGAAAGAATTAACAACTATATGAAATAAATAATTAATGATGCTGTACTTAAATGTAGCAATGCCACAATGTATACTCGTATATTCGTTGTATATTTAAATTCGGTTAACCAGATAATACGTTTCTTATGCTATACATATTGAATCTTTAACTTTGAAAAAAATATTCAGCCTAATGTAAAATGATATCAATCTTATTAAGAACAGTTTCATTTTAAAATTTGTTTCAGATATTTGGAACGAAAACATTAATTAAAAAAAAAATAATAAATAACACAATCTCTTAGAAATAAAAACACATCCCTCGTTTTGCACTAAGTCTTTGTTGAAATGCATACTTTTTTTTACTGATGACTTGAAAGGCTAAACGGAAGTCCATTAAATAATTAAAGACCAGATGAATACTCTACAAATGTTACGGATGGTCGTGTGGTAAAACGCTTGACTAACGATCTTAAGGTACCTGGTTCGATCCGATAAGGACCAAGGAGAATTTTCAGGTCTTGGCTTAAGTCTCCACTTTGCCTTACATTGTGCTTCCACGCAGAGGCGTTGCTAGGGATTTGGGGGCCCGGGGGCTTGACCTTTTGGGGGCCCTATAATTTGACATTCGACATCATGAATTAATGTACTTAATAAATATGTCTAAATTTAAATGTGGTACAGTATATCAATAAAATTAACAAAAAATAATATTCAAAACTCTTTTAATGAATAATTCCGTTGAATATTGTTGACATGCAAAAGTGACAACTTTCTGTGCAGCAAAGGCATCTATAACATCATCTAGATCAATGCTGTCTATTATTTTTGACTGACATTAACGCCATGCTGCTAAGTCTTTCTTGAGTTATTGTGCTCCTGAGATAGTTTTTTATTAACTTGAGTTTGAGAATGACCCATGATGCAATAGAAGTGGCCTGAGTTAGCAGTATCCGGTTAAGGTGCCAAACGCAGACGCTCATCAGACACCATAAAAGGTGTTGGTTGATTTAGACAGCAGGACGGTGGCCATGGAAGTCGGAATCCGCTAAGGAGTGTGTAACAACTCACCTGCCGAATCAACCAGCCCTGAAAATGGATGGCGCTAGAGCGTCGGAACCACTCCCCGTGCATGTTGCCAATGGTGAACTTTACTTGCCAATGGTCTTAGTGCATGTGGGCTGGAGACGCCAGTGCCTTATGTCTTGGCTGGGATGTGTTGCTTTCGGCAACTTTCCCCAGGTGGAGCCTTAGTGTCCAGGCCTCCCCACGCATGCCGCCGGTTGTGAACTTTACTTGCTCCGGCATAAGGCGTGGGGCTGGAGACGCTAAGTCCAGTGTGTCTTGGCTGGGATGTGTTGCCCTCGACAACTTTCCCCAGGTGGACGCCGACAGAACCTCCTAGCGGTCGGGCGGACAACGGTAGCCTTTGCTCTGGGCAAACGGCTAATCTGGGAGCACGAAAGTGCACAACTGCGAAAGCGTACCACGACTGTGCGTGGCCGGCACCCCCGGCTTCCCAGTACAGGAACGCGAGGACTCTTGAGATGCAGTTGCGTGACCCTCTACTCTTGGAGGGCCTGAACCGTTTCGGACATAACATGGCACTGACAGTGATGGATACGTCAGAACGAGATCCGTACGGCGCGGAACCCTCGACTACTAGTCTCGAAAAACCCAAACCCTGGGAACGGGTAAGGGTTTGCAAAACGAAAATTGGCGGCATCGTCTCTGGCGTGGGTCAATCGCATCGGACCTTTACAGTACGCGTGGCTGGTCGGGGCTGTTCGTCTGGAGGATTCCTGAGACCCACACCCGGCCGGTACTATGGGGGCTGAGGTCATGTCTGGCAGAAGACAATAAAGACTGTCAAACCTGACCGAAAACTGGTGAACTAAATAGAAAGTAACATTGGGCTTCCTTGCTCTGGGAGGCTCCCTGCTCTGGGAACAATGGGAAATCTAAAAGTGTCTCTTAGGTAATGCCGCTACCTACGCCACCAGCCCACCCCGCTCTGGAGGGCACCTGAACGCTCTTAGGTGAATGGTGGTGGGAGGCCCACAAGGGAACTGCTAAACGCTCCCCCGCTGCAGGACGAGCGCGGGAAGTGAACCCTGGTGTACTCCGTCTGTGACCGAACGCTGGTATTGCAGGCCAGCCCCTCGATGGCAGATCGGGGTTTCGAAGAAAAGGTACGCCAACCCACTCTCATTCCGAGAGATCAGACATGTCCGGCGGTAGGCACGCCCCGGCACTGGTTTAACCTGGGTTGAGGCAAGGGAGGCAGCTGAGCTGCTCTGCTTACTTGTCAGACCACCCAACCCGCCCCCTGGGGCACCCGAAATAGCAAATGGATAAGGTCGTTAAAAGGAATAAAGCGGGTCTGGGCAGCACCCAAACGCCTCGATAAATGGTTAGGGGGCAGTGAGGCCACTATCGGAAAAAGTTCGACCTACTTGCCCCGGTGCCACGACTTCAGCTGAAAGGTCTGGCATCGCAAAAATGGTTACTTTCGGCCCAGCACGAGAACCACTAAGGTGGATCGAAGGCACTGAGTGTCCACCGCCTGGTTTACCGGAAAAGCGAACAGATGGGAGTCGCGTCCCATCACAGGTTAAGGCCAAGCTAGGTCAGGCTAGGCCCCTGGGAACGGTTGGTGCTCGTCGCTCGACCCAGGCACAGTGACCGCTGAACGGCGCTACGAGGAATTCGCACACCCTCACAAGAGGCTGAGGCAGGTCGAGCCCAGTCCCTGACTAGTGTTGATTGCTCTGTCAACACGAAATCAGAACGTACGACCACGCAGGAGACGAGGGAGGCAGACCCCCAAAGAAAGTGGCTGTATCAGGTCGAGCCCAGTCCTCGGGTAACGCTGGCTGCTCTTCCAGCGGAAAACCGAAGGTGACGACCAGCAGGGTACCAAGAAGAGCAGGCTGGAATGATGGCTGGCTCCGCCGCTGGTACCTGGCTTGGGAATGAGATGCAGGGCGGAAGGTTGTCGGTCTCTACCCCTGGGGAACCCTACCAAGGGCAACCCAGTCACTGTGCGTACCCTTGAGGCACACCCCGACAGCACGGAAATCGACCCTGGCAGGGTAACAGAGAGAGAGTGGCCCCTTCAATGGTACCTTGCGCGACGAAGAGACTGGGAACTGTCAAGCCCAGCCCTAGGCGATAAACGCTGATTGCTCTGTCAGCGGGAAGCCGAAGTCATGGACCGCAGGTCACTGTTAACAGGTGTAGCCGAAAAGCTCTCCCAGCCTGAGGTGGCCGGCACCAAGACTGACATAGGGCAGGGCACTGCCAACGGGTGTAGCCGAAAGCTCCCCGCCTATGGTGCCCGGCGAGACAAAAGAGACTGGGAACTGTCAAGCCCAACCCTCGGTGATAAACGCTGATTGCTCTGTCAGCAGGAAGCCGAAAGTTGAGGAGAGCAGGTCACTGTTTCCGGGTGTAGCCGAAAGCTCCCCGCCCGAGGTGGCCGGCACCACAACTGACAAGCGAAGACTTGGAAGCAGCTCTGGTAGGCTCAATTCAGGATTGTCCACCTGAATGTCGGGGTCTCCTCCCAAGAGCCTAGAAGTCGCAAAGCTTTTGAACGAGAATGACGTGGATGTTGCAATGTCCTTGGACTTAGGACAGTCCACATCACTGGCTATTCGTGCTTCCGTTGTGGGTGTAAGAACTGCAGGGGATTGGTGACCCTGGTCAGAAATACGCTAAATGTAAACCGAGCATCATCCACAGCTTGCTGGAAAGACGGATACGCTTGCGGTGGATGTTTATAAGGATGGGAGGAAGTACCATTGTGTTAACGTGTACAATCCCCCCAAGACGGAGCTCAGTCTAATAACAGCTGAGGATACTCTGCTTGGCACCTTCGTATGTGGTGATTTCAACGCCATGTCTCCGGCATGGGGCTATGAGCGCACTGACGCGGCTGGCCAGAGGATTGAGGAAATTTGTAATATTACAAATTTAGTTAGGTTGCAGGACCACGAGTCTGTACCCACCTTGCTGCACGGTGCGAGTGGGGGCGAGCAGAGACCCGACTTAACGCACTCGTCTCGGCTGACCTGGCCTGTAACACCTCTTTCCGCGTGCTAGATTGCATCGGTAGTGATCATAAACCCGTTCTCGTCTCAGTGGATATTCCTCCACCCGAGAAAACCCAGGAGCTAAGCACAGGTGCTGGGTCTATTCAAAAAGCAAATTGGGACGCCTTCAAGGCAGCAGCTGACGCTGCCTTGGAGAGGGTAAATACCAGAAGTGTGGAACAGTCGACGTTGTATACAAGGAGATCACTGAAGCGATCTTGGGTGCCGCACGTAGGACGATCCCGAGAAGAGCCTACCGAAACGTAAGTTCAGACCACTTTGGACTACAGCCCTTGCAAGGTTAGTTCGGCAAAGACAAGCCGCTCGAAAGAAAACGATTGAAAACGGCTGAGGCGCGCCGTGAGTACAATAAACTAACTGAGCAAGTAAAAAGGGCGTCTGCTGAGGCCAAAAAGCAGAAATGGACTGATACATGCGGGAGGTTGGATCTAAGGGAGAGCCAAAAGACAATGAAATTGCTGAAAGACTTGACCCAGGCTGGGGCAATTAGAACTGGTGCCCCGTTGCAAACGGACTCAGGCCTGACGGCTAGCAATAGCAAGAAGGCCGAAGTGCTTAACAAGCACTTTGCAGAGGTCAGCAAGTCGAGTAAGAAGAGTACATTGTCCAAGGCACTGGATAAAGTCCGACGGGTTAAAGAGAAGGCTGAGTTTGGCACGGAAAATCGAGACACGTTCAGAGCTCCATTCTCTGTCAATGAATTGGCATACGCAGTCAGGAAGTGTCGCATGAGAAAGGCCCCAGGTAGTGACTTGATCAGTAATGAGATGATCACACACCTCGGGGCAGCGGGACGGCAAAGCTTCTCCAGTTTGTCAATCGCACGTGGTTGACAGAGAGAACTCCCTCAGAGGTGGAGGAGGCTGTCATAGATGTCTTTGTTACTTTAAAAAAGGGAAAAAGACTGACCAAGCAGAAAGCTACCGTCCTATTTCCCTCACTTCATATGTTAGGAAAGTAGCTGAACGCATGGTCAACCGAAGGTTGATGTGGTTCCTAGAGGGAAAAGGGCTCATTACCCCAAAGCAAGGAGGCTTTCGGCGGAGTGAAGTTGCGATGGACATGGTCACGCTCCTCGTCAAGAAATAGCCGACGGCTTTCAGAGAGCTGGAGTCAACGGCGGTAGTTTTCCTAGATCTCAAGCAGGCTTACGATCGAGTCTGGCGTCAGGACTATTGTTGGGAAATACAGCGATTGGGATGTCACCATGAGATGTACATTTGGTTACGCAGTTTCCTCAGTAATCGTACTATCACGACACGCGTTGGGAGCAGCGTGTCGAAACCGGACCCTCGAACAGGGTCTCCCACAGGGCTCTGCCCTCAGCTGTACATTGTTCCTGGCTTTCATCAATGACCTGCCTGAGTTTCTGGGATGTAAAAGCCTACTGTATGCCGACGATTTAGCAATCTGGAAGACCGGAAAGAGTGCCTCCAGTCCTTGAGAGTGCACTCCAGAAGGACCTGACTACGGTCAGCTGTTATACTAGGATATTGGGGCTGAGAGATTAACGTCTCGAGAGACCATGATACACTCGCTGTTTACCATGGGCGCAGTGTATCCTTAAGGAGCCATTTAGACTGGAGGTAGGGGTGAGGTTCTTGCTCTGGAACCTAAGCCCAAGTACCTGGGAGTAACACTTGACAGAAAGCACTCTCTGCACATCTGTCAGAGGTTGCCTGCTGCGCCTCTGACCGACTGAACATTGTCAAGAAGTTGGCGAGCACGTCCTGGGGCTCGAGCAGATGTCCTGAGGTCACTGTACATGGGTGCAGTAAGGTCTCAAGGTAGATTATAGCCAGGTGGTGCAGGTCTATGGGTCTAAGTCCTCTTTAGAGGCCCTAGATGTTGTACAAAACCAGGCTCTCCGGCTGATCACAGGCACTTTTCGAACGGCACCCACAGCTGCGGTGGAAATCATGGCAAATGTGCCACCTCTGGGTATCCGCAGGAGAAACAGAGCCGTTATAACCGCGTATGAGTAGTTTAAGCGGCAGGAGGAGACCTCTGTCCTAGGAGATGGTCGATGGCTGGAGTGGAAAGGAAGCGGCTCTCGATGCAGTCTTTTATGCACCACGCAGTGAAGACTTGCCTCGAAGATCGAGCTGCCGACTGACCGCCTAATGCTGAAAGGAGACTGTCTCGACCCTCCTGGCGAGGAGCTCTACATGCCTGAGGTACGCACGACCCTGGTCGAAACCAATGCTGGGGACGCAAAGGATCACCGAACCATCACGGATGTAGCACAGATGATTTGGAAACTATTCGGGGAACGCTATACTGGCTATACTGATGCTTCTGTAACCAGTAGAGACGGTCGGACAAGCGCCTCGTTTGGGGTCCTCATCCTCCACAAACTGGCTTTGAAAGACCATGCTGGCGTATGTGGGTCGCTCTGTGTGTTTGGGCAGAGATGACAGCCATTACTGAGGCAGTGGACCACATAGGAGAGTTAATCGGTGAGGTGCTGCCTGCTCTGGACATTGTCATTCTCACTGACGCGCTCTCTGTTCTCCAAGCTGTAAAAGGGACGAATGGCCGCTTCTGCTGGAAGCCATGCGTGGCAATACAGGGTCTTGTGTCCCAACACCAAGCGGTGTGACCTTCAATGGGTTCCCGGGCATGCGGACGTGCCCCGGAAATGAATGGGCAGACGGCATTGCCAAGGCAATAGTCCAGTCGACAGATTCCCAAAGTGCTGCCCGTGAGTGCAAGAAGAGCTCATTCGAGGCAGCACGTTCCATGATCTGCCTCTTTGGACAATCGAAGTGGTTCTCGGGCTGGACTCATGGGGTGAACGGAGTTAACGTCCGAAAGTTTCTAGAGCGGCCGTCCAAAACTGACCCGTGGTGGAAGCTTAGGCGTGTCGAGCAGGCGCTAATTGCCCAGTTCCGAACTGGGCACTGTCCTATTGGCGCGTACTTTGGAGGTTGAGGCCCAATGTCGACACCCTTTGCAGACACTGCAGGGAAGTGGAGGAAACCGTGGATCATTTGCTATTCGAGTGCCCCGGACTGGCGGACCACAGGGTGGACCAGTCCGGAAACCTACTGGCCATCGGGCTCTATGGCAGTCTCCAGATGTTGAGAGACACAGCAGGTCTGATCTCACGGGCTCCTAGAGACTAAGTCTCAGCCCGCAGATAAAACAGAGAGAGTTCAGAGAGAGAGAGAGAGCAGTATTCGAATGGAGGTTGCA
Organism: Bulinus truncatus; assembly: GCA_021962125.1. Lineage (NCBI taxonomy): Eukaryota > Metazoa > Mollusca > Gastropoda > Planorbidae > Bulinus > Bulinus truncatus. The sequence continues at coordinate 10,836,282 of JAGDYQ010000012.1, forward strand.
AGGTTTGAGCACACATCATTAACATATGATGCAGACCTCCTCAATATGTCAATTGGTGATTGTGGTGCTGGTTATTGACGAAAAGTGCTCGTCCATCAATGACATCATTGAACAAGCGATTTGCCTTTTTTCATCATACAAACAGGAAAAAGTAATACAGTTTTCATCAGCGTGTCATCATCCATAGACTCCAAAAGGTGTCTTGGTTCAAGAAGAAACCCAAGGTGTCCACATGGTTTTGCATCCTTTGGAATCTGTCTTTCATCTCCATGTGAAGTCTGTCAGTACTTCTGTCGCAACACGTTTGAATTGAAGTTCTATTGACAGTCCTACATCAAGTCAACTCCCCATCAAGTCTTTTCTTTCTTCTGGTTGTTTTACTTACCGGAAATCCATAACATTCACTGCCTTCTTTTGCTCTTTCGATGGATTGGGTGATCAATTTCGTCCGTTTTCTCATCATTTTGCAGAAAGCATGAAAGGTCTTACTCTCTTCAGCAGCAGCTTCCCGTATGTGCAGTCCAGACTTTTGTAGTTTCTTCTGAACTATATTGATTGGGCGCATGAGATTCGACCAAGAATTCCAGATACACAAAAAATTCATAATTTTCTACTGCATGAAGAAGATTCTGTGCACTACTTCTAATGTCCACTCTTTCAGTTGTTGATTCAGAAAGTCTTTCCAACAGCTTGATGATTTTGTCAAGATGCAAAGAAACTGACAACGTAGCTTCTTCTCTTGAGGGATCACCTAATAATACTCTCTTTTTTAGACTCCAGACCCCAGCTTCTTTCAGTTTGGCCCATCTCTGGGGTGAATGGGAAAAAAAAGTTAAACAATTCATGAACAGTTCCAAAAAGGTGACAATGGCTGGATCTGCTCAATAAAGAATGAAGAGCTGCCAAGTTGAGAGAGTGATTATCACAGTTCAGAAATGTTACCTTTGGATTTATGTCTAAGAGATTTCTGCAGGCCAGATAGACGGCCCTCGTGTGGCTGCGTTATCATAGGTTTGACCTCTGCACAGATTAAAGTCTAGTCCAATGTCTTTAAGAGTTTTAGGACAAGTTCTTCATAATGTTGGGCATCTGGCTTCACAATTTCAAAGTAACCAGAAATGATTCTTTTATTTCGAAATTCTCGACATTCAAGTAACGAACTATAGGGGTAACTTGTTCTTTGTGGCATCTAGAGTGGAATCGAAGCATCAGAAAAGTAACAAACTTGCTTGACTTTCCCAACAATTGATTCCCTAACTTTATTACCCATTAAGTTTATGAACTCATTCTGAATTTGTGGAGACAAATAATGTGTCTTCCCGGTTTCAATTCTATTCAAGTGATGTTTCGTAACTTCATCAAATTCTGCAAGAAATTTCAAAGATGCTAGGAAGTTCCCAGGACTGGGAGAATCCAGTTTTTCTATGTCGCCACGTAAGCTTGAGTTGGTTTGCTAAGTACTTGACAGCTGCTGCTACAAGCTTCAGAATCTCTCTCCAATACTGCTGATTTTTCAAAATTTGCACTTGAAGCATATGTGACGGTTCATCTGGTTCTACCTTAAGTCTTTCTTCTTCTAACTTCCACTTCAAAAAAGCTTGTCTGTGGTGAATTCCTTCTTCATGTTCTTTCAGTCTCTCAGGTTGGTTTCTTCCATTTGGTGAAACCAACTCCAAGGTTTGCTCAATGCACTAGATGTCTTTTCTGATGCCTCAGAAAACAATACACATGCAAACAAACAGACTTTCCAAGTGTGGAGAGAAGAGAAGCCAAGATCGGTTGCATATTTCTCTGGTTGGAAGTTTTTCTGGTGAACCATGATGATGTCAAACTTCGTGATTTATTTTGGGTAGCTCTGTTGGAAACATGTACTCATTATCTTTGTTTTGGAAAAATAAACTACCCTTTGATACAATATTTGCTCGCAGTTCCTCAGAATGAGACTTCCAGGCCGGATATATCCAGTCTTTGTATTTGATTACAGTTTCTTCAACTTCTGAAGCAAATGATTTTGTGGAAGATCATCACTTGACTCATCATCTGCATCACTTTCTACTTCAGATGTTTTCTCCCCAAACTTCCATAACTCATTCCCCCACAAGTCTTTTCGTTACTACTTCTCACATCAAGAGCGTTTCCACTTTTAAAGTCTCTTTGACTGCTGTATCTTTGTATGAGTTATCTGACTGGTGATACTTTTTCTTCGTCACATTCCGTAGGTGCTTCGTTTTCAATGCTTTTATCAGGTTTCTTCATAAGAACCCTTCAAAAACGTTCCTCGTTTTTTGCAGCCTCTTGTCTTTCTGTAGCACGCTTTTTTCATTTTGTTTATACACTCGGGTAAACTCGCTCTTTCGGCATGGGTGAAGTTTCTCTATAAAGAATAACATTCTTAAAATTTCCCAAAAAAAATATTTTTAAATTATATATACTTGTTTCATCTACCGTGATTGTGAGATTTCGCCAGACCAATAGACATAAGTATACGAACTATGACCCTTCTATTTATATCTATGGACAAGATGGATACTAGCATGGACGAAAAGAAATGGAAGATAAAATGACTAGTTTAATGTATCATAGGTATATTTTTGTTGAACTGCTGTATGTATATAATTTATATTTTACTTCTGCTTATGGTAGGTGTATATTTAATTCTGTCTCTTCGGAGTTTCTTGTTGACTGCTTGACTTGGGTGTATATTTATTATTATTTGTATTAAATGTCCACAGACGTAACACGTGTAGAGAATAGATACAAAGCACTGAGCAGATAAATATATATATTATTTATTCTTCCATAATACCTACATGATCCAATGATAATTGATGTGAAAACCAAGTCACGTCATTCAGTCAAATATAAAATCGTCTGTCTGAAGAAATCTATCGTCTGCCCAAAAATATAATATTTTTTACTTCCGCCACTAAGTGGCCAGATAAATAATAAATCTACAGGTTAAATCCAATATCGTAGGCTTATCTGATTATTACATTTTACAAAAACCGAAGTATGTATTGACAGTATTTAGAAAACTTTTTACCAGTTTTTATTTGCTTGATGATTTACGTTATTTTGAAATCCTTAGCATGTGTGGCATACATGTAACAGTGTCACTAAGTTAGTGGCGTCACTATGGTTGGTGTCACCCGATGCGGGATATTCATCAGGGTGTCCACTCCCCCAACCCTCAAGACTTTCATCGAACAATGGTACATATTTCAATTTTCTTGCATTAGACCTAAGAAATTTACTTTAAAATACTTGAGCGATACAAACAATAGTATTACTGACTATTTCAGAAAGATATGTATTACTTTCATTAAACTAAATTTGTAAACTACGTCTTCAATTTCATGAAACCACGTGATTATATCCGTCCTTTTTTAGACTGTTTGCAAAAAAACTCTAGATTTATCCGAGCAGCCTTGAACTGTATTCAATACATAAGCTCAGACGCTCTGCATGATAACCCTGTGCTACTAGCTCTGTATGGTGGCACCCTGTGCTACTGGTCTGTATGGTGGCATCCGTTACTACTGTTCTGTATGGTGGCATCACGATTACTACTGCACTGTATGGTGGCACCCTGTGCTACTGCACTGTATGGTGGCACCCTGTGCTACTGGTCTGTATCTTTTAATTCCAGCCTAGCCAAGTCATCTAACGTTTAGCAGGTATGTGTACCTAAAAATACAAACTCTCTCTAAACATGACCGACATCGTAATCACACAGTACCTATGGTTCATTTCCGGCCCTTCCAAATGTGTTACAAGCATACCGACCTTGGTCGTTACAGCGCGTGGCGCTTACGGCTAGTATTTAATATTTAGTGTTAAAATAAAAACATTGAAACTCGTTTGGGGACCCCCTCAAGTGGGGGCCCAGGGGGGACGTTCAAATTTAGACCCCCTCCCCCACCCTAGCTACGCCACTGCTTCCACGTCCATTACACTGCCGGCTGTGGTGGGAATGAAAGAAGGGCACTACAAAACCTACAAAGTGTTCCATTTCGGTGGGTGATTTTCTTGTAAGGGGGACGGATGGTCGTGCGGTAAAGCGCTTCATTTGTCGACCTCAGTGTACTTGGTTCGATCTTCTGTTAGGACCAAGAAATTTTCAGTTCTTGGTTGAAGTTCCCGATATATCTCTCATGGTGCATCCATGACCATTGCACGATTGGACATGGTGGGGATAAAGAAGGGCACAAAATAACCGTCCCATTAGTGGTTTTTAGGATCTAAGAGATTTCACCTCATCTTTACAGGGACTTTACACAACTACGGGATTGTGTGGTCATCTCCAATCAGAGCAGTTCTTAACTTTTGGTTGATCCTTGACAAAAGATATGTCCGAACACCCTAGAATAAGATTTAATAAAAACTAATAAGATAAAGGGCCCATTTTAATGTGGCCCTAATCCCTGTATCTGTCCATAAGAAGCTTTTGAAGGGTTTTTCCTCGGTCCTTTACTTTCCAAAACATTTATAAGGTAGCCCTTATTAGGTTGTGTGTAGGCTCAGAAACTTTAGAGGATTATTTAAAAGCCCGCCATTGAAACCATTGTTCGTTATCAGTTTTCTAGTGTACAGCCTATATATCCTGATTAAATATAATAAAACCTAAATGAGATATTTATTTAAAGTTATAAACAAATATAGTATTTTTTAATATACATTTACATGTTTTCATCTTTTGTTTACATGTCACAATTATTGAGAGGGTGATAAAACAAAATTTTATAATCAAATAATATACCAACACAGACCGATATGCTTCATTTCATTTATTATCTTTGTTGATTAAATACATATTTTTTAAAGTATAAAAATTGCTCATATAATTGAAAGTAACGACATAAATAAATAATAATAATTATAAAATAAGTGTTTCAACGAATACCAACAAACAATTTTTTTTAGTGATATCATATCCAGTGAAAGAAAATCTCGTGCAACAATTAATTAAACCACATATTTCTTTTCTGTGCACATGTACATGCAGTCTCTCACATTTTTTTAATACATATACACGCAGTCTCTAACTTTCTTTATACATGTACATGCAGTCTCTCATTTTCTTTATACATGTACTTGCAGACTCTCACTTTCTTTATACATGTACTTGCAGTCTCTCACTTTCTTTATACATGTACATGCAGTCTCTCATTTTTCTTTATACATGTACTTGCAGTCTCTAACTTTCTTTATACATGTACAATTAATGTACATGCAGTCTCTCACTTTCTTTATACATGTACCTTCAGTCTCTCATTTTCTTTATACATGTATGCAGTCTCTCATTTTCTTTATATGTCCCACAGTCTCTCACTTTCTTTATACTTGTACATGCAGTCTCTCACTTTCTATATACATGTACTTGCAGTCTCTCACTTTCTTTATACATGTACATGCAATCTCTAACTTTCTTTATACATGTACATGCAGTCTCTCATTTTCTTTATACATGTACTTGCAGTCTCTCACTTTCTTTATACATGTACATGCAGTCTCTAACTTTCTTTATACTTGTACATGCAGTCTCTCATTTTCTTTATACATGTACTTGCAGTCTCCAACTTTCTTTATACATGTACAATTAATGTACATGCAGTCTCTCACTTTCTTTATACATGTTCATACAATCTCCCACTTTCTTTATACACACATGTACATGCAGTCTCTCATTTTCTTTATGTGTTCTTTTGAGTCTCTCACATTTTTTATACATGTACATGCAGTCTCTCACTTTCTTTATACATGCACTTGCAGTCTCTCACTTTCTTTATACTTGTACATACAGTCTCTAACTTTCTTTATACATGTACATGCAGTCTCTCATATTCATGCGTTTGGTTACAGTTTGGTATGTACCAAAGCTTATTTATATAATCTGTGATGTGTACTAAACATATAAATAGTTTTGAAATTTATCGCCAGTGTTGTAACATTCTCTTTTCTAGACAGAAATTAAAAAGTTGATAAATAATTTTAGAGAACTTGGGACTTGTTGTAACGTATGCAACAAAATTAAATAGAAGTATTTGCTTTATTTCAGTAGCGACTCCACGGCTCTGACAACTCTAAAAGATTTGTCTGTCATACGTAACATATTCATATTAATAAGACCAATTGTTTCAAATATTCCAACAGGCACTATAACGAAAACTATTAAGACTGCAGATAAAAGCAAACTAGTTTTAACTGACCTCATTTCTTTGTTCCTTTTCAGAGATATATTAGTGGATATTTTTTTCACATTTCTGGTAGAAGAGGTAATTCTTATGATTGTAATAACAGTACAAAACGTTAATATTATTAACGGTATAGCCATCGAGGTAATGATAGACACAAAAAGACCCAAATAATTAATCAAAATGGCATAGTTGTCAAAATAAAATGTAGTTCCATATCTGTGGCTATTACAGTGACGTTATCCACCTGTAATACGTCCAGATACGCAACGAAATACAATGGTAAAACATAACCAGCTAGAATGAACGTTATCAGTATAACAATACAGTTTATTCTAAAGGTGGTCACCAATGTGAGACGCGGAACGGGGGAACACACTGCTATCATTCTCTCAACTGATAACAAAGTTACGAAATACATGCTAGCGTAAAGCAGCGGTTTTCCACTGGCTCTAGTAGATGTATGTAGTAAGTCGTGTTATTGAACCGTATTTGTTCAAAGTAAAGCCGTTATGCACAAACGATTGCACAGATGTAAAATAGAAAACATTAAATCAAGAGATAGAAGATATAAGATGACATTTGTTGTATCTCTGTTCCATGTCGAGACAACACGAAATGTTCAACGCATTTTCCAAAATACCAAAACATGCTAGCTACTGGACCAACACACAGTTAATAAAAATGTCTAATGCAGCAAAAACATCATCACTTATATCAAAAAAAAAACTAAATCTTCGCTAGTCTGGTTGGTGAGCATGAAGCCGGATCGAGTTTCACTGGATAGTATTGTTCCGTTCATTGCTGTATTTATTTTTGAAGTCTTAAACAGATTCCATAAACAATACTGAAAAATAACAACAATACAATGATAAAGACATGCTGATATATATATATAAATAAACCTGAAATTTGTATTTTTCTTGTTAAATATTATTTAAATCTTATCTTACTAACTTTAGTTTGTTATTTATAAAAAAAAAAATTATTGCGTCAAATAATGCACGCCTTATTGTTCAAGTTAAGTTTTAAATTATTTTTGCGATTTAACAGAAAAAACCTTTATTTTTATATAACAGAATAAAACCTTCACATTTTTTAATATTAATCCAAAAAAAAAGAATACGAGCTTAAGACCTTTAGGTGGACATAATTCACCTAACTCTAGACATGGCTTTAATTATCTAATCGTTAGAAGTTTCTAGAACTGTCTAGAATATATATTCAACCGATATCTAGACACAAAACATGCTTGTTAATAAAATTATAATTTAAATGTTTATGTCCTGGAGCAAAAGAAAGTTTTATGAGTTATAACGAGTGTTTAATATTGTTTTCCGATCTATATATTCAGAAAATGACATTATTAAAACAAAGAAAAATAAAAAATACCCACAGTGTAAATACCCACAGGGGTAAAATACCACCACATTAATAAAACTACCCACACAGTGTAAAAATACCTCCACAGGGTAAAAGTACCCATCACAGTGAAAAAATACAACCACAGGATAAAAATACCACCATAATGTAAAAATACATCCACAGTGTAAAAATACCTCCACAGTGTAAAAATACCACAACAGTGTAAAAATACATCCACAGAAAGTGTAAAAATCCTCCCACAGGATAAAAATACCCCCACAGTGTAAAAATACCTCCACAGTGTAAAAATACCCCAACAGTGTAAAAATACATCCACAGTGTAAAATCCTCCCACAGGATAAAAATACTCCACAGTGTAAAATACCTCCACAGTGTAAAAATACCCCAACAGTGTAAAAATACATCCACAGTGTAAAAATCCTTCCACAGTGTAAAAATACACCCACAGTGTAAAAATATACCCACAGTGTAAAAATACTTCCACAGTGTAAAAATACACCCACAGGATGAAAATACCTCCACAGTGTAAAAATTACTTCCACAGTGTAAAAATACTTCCACAGTGTAAAAATACCCCCACAATGTAAAAATACCCCCATAGTGTAAATATACCTCCACAGTGTAAAAATACTTCCACATTGTAAAATACCCCCACAGTGTAAAAATACCTCCACAGTGTAAAAGTACCTCCACAGTGTAAAAATACTTCCACAGTGTAAAAACACTTCCACAGTGCAATCTAGTGATACAATTTATTACTAATGCCTTTTAAAAAAAACAACAGCCGGGGCCGTTACTGATAATAAAGGAAAGAGGCTACTATGAGCAGCCCAAATGTCATCGAAGTCAGGCATGCAAGAAGCCACCATTAGTATAATAAGAATAGACTTGCGTGACTTCGGTTCTTAACGTTGATCTAAGCTGCAATATCTTGCAAGATTTCCAGACGACGCATTGCAGGACATTTCGGCATAACATATGCCTGCAGTATACATTTTATGTACGGAAATGAAACAATTTAAATAAATACAAAGAGATTTTAATAAATATAAAGTCTTTCAATGGCGGGGTTTAGTCATGTTAGTGTAAGGCACGTTACTTAAGATATATTAATGTTTTGGCAGAATTTTTAGCTAATAAAGAATTATTTAGATTATTAATAAAAGTATATATATATATATATATATATATATATATATAAGTATATATATATATAAGTATATATATATATATCTCTTATACCTATAAGAGGCATTTGCTGTCTGTCTGTCTGTCTGTCTGTCTGTTCCCTTATAACTCAAGATCCAGAAAAACAAATAACGTGAAATTTGTTACACATACACATAATTACATGGGGAAGGTTATAGGACAGGTTTCGTTTCATATCGACGGGTAGTTTAATTGTAATTATTTTTTTTTTATTTTAGTATTTTACTATATTAAAGTAATCTCGACGGCGCCATAAATAAAATTCCTCTGTGACGTCATTTCCCGATTCGAATAGAACTTGCGCGCTGGTGCTGTATTGTGCCTTTGTGATGCAAAGAATTGTTGTTGTTTTTTCATGCTCCCTGATTTGTACAGTTTGAGGAAGATAAAGGAATGAAGAAGGATTTTAGAAGTGTGAAGCCATAATAATAAGAGAGAGAGAGAGAGAAAGAGAGAGGGATAGGGAGGGAGAGAGATAAAGAGAGAGAGAGGGGGCAGGAGGAGAGAGAGAGGAAAGGAGGGTAGGAGGGAGGGAAGGAGGGGAGAGAGAGGAGGGAGGGGGATGGACAGGGGGAGAAAAGAAGGGGGAGAGAGGGAGATGGGAGAGGGAGTAGGGGGAGATGGAGAGAGAAAGGAAGGGAGGGAGAGACGGGGTAGGGAGAGAGAGGGGAGGGAGGGAGAGAGAGTGTGGGAGAGAGGGAGGGAGAGAGATAAAGAGTGAGGGGGCAGGGAGGGAGAGAGAGGGACTGAGGGAGGGAGGAAGGGAGAGAGAGGTGGAAAGGGGAGGGAGGGAGAAAAGGGGGAGAGAGGGAGATGGAAGAGGGAGCAGGGGGAGAGGGAGATGGGAGAGGGAGTAGGGGGAGATGGAGAGAGAAAGGAAGGGAGGGAGAGTGCGGGTAGGGAGAGAGAGAGGGGAGGGAGGGAGAGAGAGAGGGTGGGAGAGAGGGAGAGAGAGAGATAAAGAGTGAGGGGGGCAGGAAGGGAGAGAGAGGGAATGAGGGGGGGAAGGGGGAGAGAGGGGGAGGGAGAGAGAGGTGGAAAGGGGAGGGAGGGAGAAAGGAGGGAGAGAAGGGGTTAGGGAGGGAGAGAGGGGAGGGAAGGAGAGAGGGAGGATGGACGTTGGGAGAGAAGGAGGGGGATAGGGGAGAGAGGGAGATGGGAGAGAGATGGGAGAGAGGGAGGGAGAGGGAGGGAGGGAAAGGGAGAGGGGTAGGGAGAGAGGGAGAGAGAGGAAGGGAGAGAGGGGGTAGGGAGAAAACAGAAGGTAAACAGAAAACCTTATTTTAAACCCGGGCAAAGCCGGGTACTTGCAACTAGTATATATATATATACTTATAAGACGCATTTGTTGTATGTCTGTCTGTCTGTATGTTCCCTTATAACTCAAGATCCAGAAAAACAAATAACGTGAAATGTGTTACACATACACATAATTACATGGGGAAGGTTATAGGACAGGTTTCGTTTCATATCGATGGGTAGTTTAATTGTAATTAATTTTTTTTTTATTTTAGTATTTTACTATATTAAAGTAATCTCGACGGCGCCATAAATAAAATTTTTCTGTGACGTCATTTCCCTATGATCGAATAGAACTTGCGCGCTGGTGCTGTATTGTGCCTTTGTGATGCAAAGAATTGTTGATGTTTTTTCATGCTCTCTGATGTGTACAGTTTGAGGAAGGTAAAGGAATGAAGAAGGATTTTAGAAGAAGTGTGAAACCATAATAATAAGTATATATATATATATATATATATATATATATATATATATAGAGAGAGAGAGAGAGAGAGGGGGGGGGGGGGGCAGGGAGAGAGAGATAAAGAGAGAGAGATAAATAGAGAGAGGGGGGCAGGGGGGAGAGAGAGGAAAGGAGGGTAGGGGGAGGGCGGGAGGGGGAGAGAGGAGGGAGGGGGGTGGACAGGGGGAAGAAAAGGAGGGGGAGAGAGGGAGATGGGAGAGGGAGTAGGGGGAGAGGGAGAGTGAAAGGCAGGGAGGGAGAGAGGGGGTAGGGAGGGAGACAGAGGGGAGGGAGGGAGAGAGGGAGGGAGAGAGATAAAAAGTGAGGGGGCAGGGAGGGAGAGAGAGGGAATGAGGGAGGGAGGAAGGGGGAGAGAGGGGGAGGGAGATAGAGAGGTGGAAAGGGGAGGGAGGGAGAAAGGAGGGAGAGAAGGGTTACGGAGGGAGAGGGGAGGGAAGGAGAGAGGGAGAGGATGGGAGAAATGGGAGGAAGAGATAAAGAGAAAGAGGGGGCAGGGAGGGAGAGAGAGGGAAGGAGGAGGGAGGAGGATGGACGGGGGAGAGAAGGAGGGGGAGAGGGGATAGAGGGAGATGGGAGAGGGACGGAGAGAGAGAGATTTGAGGGAGGGAGGGAGAAAGGGAGGGAGGGAAAGGGAGAGAGGGGGAGGGAAAGGGAGAGAGGGGGAGGGAGGGAGGGAGGGAGAGAGAGAGGAAGGGAGAGAGGGGGTAGGGAGAAAACAGAAGGTAAACAGAAAACCTTATTTTAAACCCGGGCAAAGCCGGGTACTTGCAACTAGTATATATATATATATATATATATATATATATATATATATATATATATATATATATATATTGCTTTATAAAACGAAGCATTTTGCGAGTTTCAAACCAAAACAAGTAAAGTTCAGAGTAACGATTCCAAGATCATTACATAATTTAATTTTTGGTTTGTTTGGACGCTAATGTCTCAGGTTTTCTGGGAGGGAGGGGGGGGGGAGAGAAACCTTCTGCTTTCATGCGCCATCCACAATGTTTCTATCAATAATTTAATAAAAAATATACCACTTAAATACTGCAGTCTGTATGCAGGGCTGCTGCCAGCTAACATCCCCCATCTCTATCAACTATTTCAACCAGCTGTGGTCACTCTGATAACACACGCCACCACTTGCTTTGTCGTTTTATAGCAGATTACTGTACTGAGTTTGGGCCCCCTGACATAAATCTAGGTTGAACCATTCTAGTGGTGACCCTGCCATTTGAGTAGGTTTTAAATATTTTTCAAAGAAACTAGTCCACTATTTTCGGCTCTATAATTCATTTTCCAGTTCGCTCAAAGGGAATTTTCAGGTGTATGATGATGTCACATCCGGTCTGAAATGCATGTGCCACAGCTAGCGATGGCTAACGACTCACTTCGTACAGCACGTCACAATTAGTTGTGATGAGTTTTATTTCTATTCAACCTTTGTAACTAAAAGATTACATTTGCTGTGCTCCACGTTAAATCTTTAAGTTTCAAAACACCAAAGGGCGTTTAATTAATCTAATTAAAAGAGACATTAATTTCTCCCGGTCTTCAAACTCAAAGAAAACTGCACTCGATTTCAGCGACGTATCTGTAGAGGAGGGGGGGTGATGGTTGGTACGCCTCGGGAAATACTTACTTTGTCCAAGAATGGGGGGAAGGGAATGGGGGGGGGGGGACTTTGATAATTTCATTTTTTAGCTCAGTAAAAGGAAGTCAATTTTAGAGTCTGAGCCGCGAGCAGTTAACTCTAGTTGAGATACTGCTCGATTTGTTAGAAGAAACAGAAACTGAATTAAACACTTGCATAAATGATAAAACTTGATACATCTGTCTAGTCAACTTAAGTGCATACATCTGTCTAGTCAACTTGAGTACATGCATCTGACTAGTCAGATTTGAAGTGAGTCGCGAACAGATTTGAAGTAGTTCGCCAAAAATATAACAATTACATAATCAATTACATATTTGTGCTGCTGCTAGTAAACTCTTTATTTAATACAATTATTTTTTCTCTATTCTATTATTTCTTTCTTTTATTTATTTTTGTATGAAGTAGGTCGCCAAAAAAAAAAAAACAAGTAGATTCATTGGTGGATTGCGAATGGCACAAATTTGAGGACCGCCCCTTTCAATGAATTGTCCAATCGTTTTCTTCGTCGTACGTTTTTTAATTATTTTCTTTACTTAAAATTTTAAAGCTGCAAATAATAATAATTATTATATGATGATTATATATGATATTTTCAAAGTGATGTTATCACCACATTACGTTTTTCAAATATGATAATGTTTTGTTTTAAATATTGAAACAGATGCCCAGTATCAAGTGTTTTATTAAAATTAAATTTTTTAAACACTTTTTTTTTTGCTTTGAATCATATAGATTTTTATGCCTATACTTGAAACCTGACATCAACATAATGAACTTAAAGTAAAGTGTTCAAATATAAGGCATTATTAAATATAGCATTGTAAAAATATGTCATGTAACTGTCAGACGTATCAACCAATGAATCATTAACACCTGTAAATCATGGATAGTGCCACTTTGGCTGCAATGAAAATGTGGAACACCTTAACCGTGACACACACCCACTTAAAGCTTGCAGGAGATAAAAGAGTAATACATAGGTGAGTGACTGAACATTGGCAACATTCCTAGAAATGATACAATCAATATTTCGACATACAAAGTTTGTGGTGAGCACTTAAACACACTTCAACAGAGAGGTCACAGTCAGTTAGTCACTTATAGATAGATAGATAGATAGATAGATAGATAGATAGATAGATAGATAGATAGATAGATAGATAGGTAGGTAGGTAGGTAGGTAGGTAGGTAGGTAGGTAGGTAGGTAGGTAGGTAGGTAGGTAGGTAGGTAGGTAGGTAGGTAGGTAGGTAGGTAGATAGATAGATAGATAGATAGATAGATAGATAGATAGATAGATAGATAGATAGATAGATAGATAGATAGATAGATAGATAGATAGATAGATAGATAGATAGATAGATAGATAGATAGATAGATAGATAGATAGATAGATAGATAGATAGATAGATAGATAGATAGATAGATAGATAGATAGGTGGTTGGATTATTATATATATACATTGCTTGATAGAAGAAAACCGCAAGATATCTGATGAACGCATTGCTTCTTCTGAAACCAGGCTTGGATGTGAAAATGTGGAGAAGACATAATACACTTCCCAGGTGTACGTTTTGCCTTTTAAATCCTGTTTTGGATATCATCCAGCATTAACCTTAATCCGACCCTGAATTTTACTTAAATGTATACGTTTTTTTTTTTATAAAAACGGACAAACGGATATATATTTAGATAAATTGATTGACTAAGTGAATCAAATTGTTATTATTAGTCGTTGTACACCTTTTTAATGTCTTCCTTATACTTAAATACAGGCTTCAATATTAAATTGTTGAGTATTAGTTCAATATATCCAGGCCATAGTTGAAATAATGCAGCTAACGTTACATTATGAAACAAGGGAGATAAATTCTCTTTTGATTGCATTAAATTTTTTTAATGTTTTAACCGGCCACACAAATCAACAATGCTGATATCGCTGATAAAGTTAAAGACAGCTTGACTCAATTACAGACTGATCGATTGATTCATTCATTCATTGAAACTGATAGTATTTTCTTCATATCGTTTGTTAACTGGTACAAGGGAGGCAATAAGATCGAATCAAACCAGACTATCAAATGATGAATTACCTACCTTGGACGCTTTATGTTTGTTTATCTTCTCGGTTCTCACCTTTTTTTTCGCTACTGTACCCCCTAAGGGTGTGAAAGTTTGTCCGTCGGTACCCCTTATAAGTAAGTTATTTAAATTTTTATTTTTCTTAAAGATAATTATTACATGTCTATGCTTAACCCTGAATACGCTTTCTGAATAAGCTTTCTTGTACCCCCTTTGAGTACGCTTAACACAGGTTGATAACTGCGTGTTTAACTAACCGTGCCGCTCATTTATAATCTTTTATGAAAAAAAAACAACGAAAATTCAAGTGTATTGTTTGAACTATACTCCTCTACAGTTATACACCAGTATAATGAACGACAACAGAACACTGGCAAAGTCTCTATTTAAAAAAATGAGGGGTGTTCGTGGGTGGTGGGGTAATTTACTTGTCTGTGGGTGGTGGGGTAATTTACTTGTCTGTGGGTGGTGGGGTAATTTACTTGTCTGTGGGTGGTGGGGTAATTTACTTGTCTGTGGATGGTGGGGTAATTTACTTGTCTGTGGTGGTGGGGTAATTTATTTGTCTGTGGGTGGTGGGGTAATTTACTTGTCTGTGGATGGTGGGGTAATTTACTTGTCTGTGAGTGGTGGGGTAATTTACTTGTCTGTGGATGGTGGGGTAATTTACTTGTCTGTGGATGGTGGGGTAATTTACTTGTCTGTGAGTGGTGGGGTAATTTACTTGTCTGTGGGTGGTGGGGTAATTTACTTGTCTGTGGGTGGTGGGGTAATTTACTTGTCTGTGGATGGTGGGGTAATTTACTTGTCTGTGGTGGTGGGGTAATTTATTTGTCTGTGGGTGGTGGGGTAATTTACTTGTCTGTGGATGGTGGGGTAATTTACTTGTCTGTGAGTGGTGGGGTAATTTACTTGTCTGTGGGTGGTGGGGTAATTTACTTGTCTGTGGTGGTGGGGTAATTTACTTGTCTGTGGGTGGTGAGGTAGTTTACTTGTCTGTGAGTGATGGGGTAATTTACTTGTCTGTGAGTGATGGGGTAATTTAATTGTCTGTGAGTGATGGGGTAATTTACTTGTCTGTGGGTGGTGGGGTAATTTACTTGTCTGTGGGTGGTGGGGTAATTTACTTGTCTGTGGGTGGTGGGGTAATTTATTTGTCTTTTTTATGACTGAGGACTATGAGTTAATTTTAAAAAAAAATAAAAATGATCAGTTAGTTATACCATTTTTAAAAAAAGCTCAAAATACGTAAGTGGTTAAGATTTGTTTCAAGTAAGAATCAAACTGGTGGAAAGGGATAATTCATTTTAATCTCTGTAAACATTTCATTTGACAAGGTTTGCATCCTCTTCAGTCTGTAATTTTAAGCTAACATAACAGTTCCTGGGTTTTCATGTTTTCTTTTTTTGGTTTTATCAGGTTTTCTGATAATTTCTACAAATAAAATTGGGTTTTTCATTAATATTTTTACAATGCTATATTTAATAATGCCTTATATTTGAACACTTTACTTTAAGTTAATTATGTTGATGTCAGGTTTCAAGTGTAGGCATAAAAATCTATAAACAAAAATGAAACAATTTCATGTTACATAAAATATGAATATGTATATATATTTTTTTTTAAATGAAGACAATGAAGAAATGGTAACCTGCAGATCAATGACGTCATCATTTTTCCGCTGGTAAGGATGGGCCTGGCTTACAGCAATTGTCCAACGTTGTTTGTCTTGCCTTCTTGTCTAATTCATTCTTCAGTGAGTTATCACTGCTAATGACTGAATTAATTCCTTGAGAAATTGAGCGCTACGTCTGACGTCAGGATCGTTTTCAAGGAGGAGGTTCCCTATCAGCTTCAAGTAGATCAAGCACATTACGTTCGTTCAAACCTTCCAAGCCGAGATCTTCTACTAGATCCAAAATATTTTGCCTAATTTCAGGAAGAAAATTAACTTCTGTATCCAGTGCAAAACCTAGGTATTTTAGGGTCCCTCTTTGAAGGCCCCTGCATTTTGACATTCGACAACATGACATGAGATAATGTACTTTATATTTAATGTAAAAAAATATTTGGGGGCCCCTCAAGCTAAGACCGGGGGGACTTTTGAATTTGGACCCCTCCCTAGGTACGCTTCTGTCTGCATCAGTATTTTTTTTACACATTCTGGCCATATTTTTTTCCATATATGGTTCATTGTTGTCAATTTTAATTCCTTCCATCATTCACTGATGCTGTCAACAGTATCCTTAATGTTATAGTTTTTCCAAAATGTTTTAATTGAAGATTCACCATCGGTTTCCCTTATGCTGAGTTGTCGGAAAGTTCGGTGTAGGTAATGTGCCTTAAAAGTGCTTATTGCACCCTTATCCATTGGTTGGATTAAGGCTGTTGTATTTTTCGGGAGGTAGTCAATCATGACATCTTCATACAGTTCAGATAAATTAGGTAGGATGCCCTGGTGCATTATACACAAAAATATTTTTTCACTTTTTTACAAAAGTGTCTTTTTTTTTTGGCCGTTATAGCGAAACATTTTAGGCCGTAAATTGAAAACGTGCCATAAATGATGAAGGCCGTTATAGCGAAATGCCGTATAAAGAGCGGCCGTATAGCGAGGTATGAGTGTACATGACATCGTCAGCGTTGGTGCCAGGGTTAACTGTATCTGTTGTCGGGTATCTCACGAGCTAATGGTCTGTGTTTATGGTCAGTCATCATGATTTATTGTTTAACCCAGGAGTCATCAAACTGGAGTCAGACAATTGGAGTCAGCAAATAGGAGTCAGAAAATTGGAGTCAGCAAACAGGAGTCAGCAAATAGGTGTCATCAAACTGGAGTCAGAAAACATGAGTCAGCAAATATGTGTCATCAAACTGGAATCAGAAAACATGAGTCAGCAAATAGGTGTCATCAAACTGGAGTCAGAAAACATGAGTCAGCAGACGAGTCAGAAAACATGAGTCAGTTTCCTTAACAATGATAAGAAATAAAGTTTTTCGATGTAATGAAGCGAAAAAAAAATTTTTCTTGCAAAAATATTTTTTTTTTTGTTTCTAGTAAGTTTAAAAACGTAACCCCTCCCCCCCTTCTCCCCGGGGGGTCTATTCTTTTCTTTCAAGATAAAATAAATATGTTCTTGTAATAGGATATCACGCTGATAACAGTTTTAAAAAAAACAACACACGCACAACAGACATCAATGTTTTCATTATATTCAATACATTAGTGTACAGTGAACGTAAGAATGAGAAAAAAAATTTATTGTTAGTGAACCAACTACTTGACTTTGTGATAAACGGGGGGATGGCAATAATAAATGATGTGGTATCATTTACCGTCTGAATGGGGGCGGGGGGGGGGCATAGAATGATGTTTTATTGATTGTCGACATGAGTGACAGTCCTGGGTTTTTACTCGAGTAGGCAGACATTAAAAACAAGGCGCTTTACAATGTTATGTAATATATATATATATATATATATGTGTGTGTTTGTGTGTGTGTGTGTGTCAGCACACCTGTAACCTTGGGTTTTGTTTTATCGCCACGGTGTGTAGGCTATAACAAATTATTAAAAGGTAAAAGTTAACGGCAATCATAAGATGCCAACAGTATGATAACATGCAGTCATGGACAGTGACTATAACATGTAGTTTTCGTGTTATTTCATATATACAATCCACATCACATACATAGACAGTTACCCAGTCACACAGACAGACAAACAGAAGGGCAAACGGAAGAAGGATAAACACGGGCTGATGGAAGGACAAATAACGACAGACGGACTGACAGACAGACATATAGAAAGACAGACAGACAGACCGATAGATAGATAGATAGATAGATAGATAGATAGATAGATAGATAGATAGATAGATAGATAGATAGATAGATAGATAGATAGATAGATAGATAGATAGATAGATAGATAGATAGATAGATAGATAGATAGATAGATAGATTAGAAAGACAGATAGACATTCTGTGATCTATATTAAGCTTTGCAAAAAGATAAATACTCTATTGTGTTTTAAAATCTCAGATCTGATTACTGTACAGCTACATTGCCAACGGATCAATATTTAATTGTTCCGGATTCTATATACCGTAGATTTACACGTGTGTTGTTGTTTATTAATGGTTTGATTTATTCCGGATGTACTAGGTTTGAATAATTTATAGCTTAACAGTTCAAAATTTATTAAGATTCATGAATAGATAATTAGATTGCAGAGCCTATGTAGTATATTTTCGGAAGTTTCCATTTAAAGGAATAAAATTTAGAAAGATAAACACAGACAGGTAAGAATAGACCAACGGGGAGAATGAAACAGACAGGCAGACAGACAGACATATTAGTGGAAGTAGGGAGATGTGCATACAGCCAGATAGATAGATAGACAGACAGGTAGGTAGGTATGTAGGTAGATAGATATATAGGTGAATAGATATTTGAACTCAATGACAATGAAATCTCTCTCTATCTTAACAAG
>JAGDYQ010000012.1:10855571-10933416 GCA_021962125.1 Bulinus truncatus
ATAATAACTGAACAAACAGCAAATATAGGAACATATCCAAGGAATTCTTCTGTAACCACCATTTTCCCATTTTGTTCGTTGACAAATTTAACACCAAGTGACATATGCTCAATGCCTGAAATGTCAGTTGTCTCGTTGGCAAGTGTAGAAAATGCAAATGAATTATTTGCTTCACGAACAATTTCTTCACTCAAGAGAGACCCACAAATTTCGATTATAGTGTTTTGCGTAGCTGCCGAGATATACTTAGAACTACAAGAACCAATTGACAAATGATTTCCAAGAACCAGGTCATAAAAATTACCAGAATTTGATTCTTTTCCACAAAGTGCTAAATCATGCATGTCACAAAATAGGATTGTAGAAATGATGGGACCCAGTTAGTTACGATTTTCTTGAAATTGTCTTCTAAATGATAAGTTCAACTGCTCATCAATAGAAACTGCTTTGGCTTCCAGCCATGCAACAAAATTGCTTGCATCTTCCTGAGCCTTTGTGCCATGTGCTTTGCATCTGGCTAATTGCATCTTCGTTGAAATCTTTAAAATTTGTGCATGGTTTGATGACTAATGCCCCCTGATTTTGCTCGAATTACTTTTTTGCGGAAACAACACGCAGCATTTGCCAAAGGCACCTTTTAACATACAAGCCACGGTGAATAGTCTGATAACCATGCATATCTAAAAACTCTGTTTCCATCATTGTCAGCTCTAAAATCAGGGGTC
The DNA here is from genome assembly GCA_021962125.1 of Bulinus truncatus. Taxonomy (NCBI): domain Eukaryota; kingdom Metazoa; phylum Mollusca; class Gastropoda; family Planorbidae; genus Bulinus; species Bulinus truncatus. The sequence goes on from JAGDYQ010000012.1 coordinate 10,856,297, forward strand.
TGAATTAATTTAGCATTAATTAAAAAAAATTCACTCAGTGGCAGAAGATTATAAAACAACAAGAGTTGCCAGATAAAAAAAGCTGAATGCCAAGAGTATTTTTGAAGACCTAATCAAGTTACAGAAGGCCAAATTAACAAAAAAAAAAAAATTAAATCGAAACCTTCTTGTGTTTGTTGTCAAAATGTTTGAATTTTCAAATGCATTTATTTATGTCAATATAAATAATTAATGTTATACTTTACTTAAATTTGACTGTAAAAACGAACCTGTATGTCACTGTCAGTTAAATTTAAAGATGTGTATTTGTGCCCCCCCCCCGGAAAAATTTCTAGCGACGCCCATGACTGGTTACATATATATCTGAACCTTGACCTTCAGCAGTATGATTGAAGTTTCATAAAGTACAGTCAAGTAAAAAATGGCCCTAAACCCGTGGGTCGAGGTTGGGAGATGCAAGGGACATCAATTGAGATTAAATGTTTCTGTACCCATGTCATTTTACGGCTAACATAACGCACAAATGTGTGTGTGTATATATATATATATATATATATATATATATATATATATATATATATGTATGTATATCTATGGTCATTCGTTTATAATATAAAAAAAATATTTTGCAATTCCATTCTTCCAGCTTATCGGGTGTAAAATTTTTTGACATAAGTTGATTCATGAATGAGAATACTGTGAACAATTTTTCCTGGGACTATTCCCCTTGCATAAGTGACTCCTCTTTGTAAATCTTCACAGGAAGGTAATGCTTTCATGGTCACCTGAGAACATTTTTTTTTCGAAATCTTGAAATTGAACAAACGAAAGCTGCACAGATAATTAGGTTATCAACATCTTCAAGCAGTTACAATAATACCGTATTTGCTTAGGGCCTCCAAAATGTACTTTTTGCAAAGGGACCTCAAAGACTTACGTATATAAGAACACTTGTATCTTGGGGCGTAAATAAGTTTGCTTGCCATTGGTGTATGGCAGTTACCTTACATCAAGGAACACATCGAGTTTGATCTCACTGTCTCATCTCGCAGATAAACTGTGAGAGTGCGAAGAGAGAGAGAGAGAGAGAGAGAGAGAGAGAGAGAGAGAGAGGAGAGAGAGAGAGAGAGGAGAGAGAGGAGAGATAGAGTTCGGAAAGAGAGAGAGGAGAGAGAGAAAGGAGAGATAGAGTTCGGGGAGAGTTCGGAGAGAGAGATAGGAGAGATATATTTCGGAGAGAGAGAAAGGAGAGAGAGAGGAGAGAGAGGAGAGATAAGAGTTCGGGGAGAGTTCGGAGAGAGAGATAGGAGAGAGAGAGGAGAGAGAGAGTGAGGAGAGAGTTCGGAGAGAGAGAGAGAGAGAGAGGAGAGAGAGAGAGGAGAGAGGATAGAGTTCGGAGAGAGAGGAGAGATAGAGTTCGGAGAGAGTTCGGAGAGAGAGAGAGGAGAGAGAGAGGAGAGAGAGAGTTCGGAGAGAGAGAGAGAGAAAGAGGAGAGAGAGAGAGGAGAGATAGAGTTCGGAGAGAGAGGAGAGATAGAGTTCGGAGAGAGATAGAGAGGAGAGAGAGAGTGAGGAGAGAGGAGAGATAGAGTTCGGAGAGAGTTCGGAGAGAGAGAGTAGAGATAGAGAGAGGGGATAGAGAGAGGAGAGATAGAGAGAGAGAAAAATGCGTAAATGAGGGGGCAGGTGCGGAACTTAATCTAATGTCAGAAGGTGTGGCATTTGTTTAGGTTTTAGTGCCGTGTTACTTAATGCGAACTTAATCCGTATACAATCTTATATTAATTCTTCGAATTCCTAATTGTTTTCTTTTTATTTTTTGTGCGCGCGTGCGTGTGCATTTTATCATATAAAATGGATGGTTCCATTGCTGGATCCTTTAAATAACTCGATTATTGATCTGTTTTGCGGGGCAGCTTCTGGGTGGGGCTGCATCTGACGTGCTTAAATACAAATATACTTTATCTTAAATTGTTTAAATTTCAAATAGTTCAATCTTGGAATGATTTTTTTCCCTCTTTATAAATTATATAAAATGGATTGATCCGTGCCTGGATCCGCACCAAAGTTTTGCATTTGTTTCCCGCAAGGGGAGGCTTGGATGTTCAGCAACAACTCTTTCACTGTGGGGACGGAGGCGTCTGTCATGTTTAAGTACAATGTAACGTCATAATTGATAGGAATTAGCTGAAAGGGAGCCTTTAGGTAGATGTCTCGCTTGCCCACCCATTAGAGCGACTATGGTGTCAATGACCAGTTTATTTTTTAATGACAGTAAATGAAATCCTCATAAAATGCCACACATTAAATGTGTACATACATGATTAGGCAAGGCCCTATAAAGGTCACTATTGACCTTAGGCTAGTTACCAAAAAGGGCTTAATTTTGTTATCGAAATGACCCGTGAAAGTTACTATCCTTCTACATTTCACATGATACGCCTGTTTTCAGAAGCTGCTAAAAGATTTCTTGGATAAAGAGTTGAGGAAAAAGAGTCGAAGAAAAATTACGCAGTCTAATAAATGGGCCGATTTTCTTTTTCCAAGGTCCAGTGGTTAATCAAGCCTTGTGCGTATACGACAAAGGCACATGCTACACAAATACAATGCCCAGAGTAGTTAAAGGTCTGCGGGCAAGCCCCCGGTACTTTAGAAGCAAAAAAACAGCAAAAAGATAGCGAGAAATATTTGAATGATTGAGACAAACTGAAACCAGTGTGAATCTATCAAGTATATTTTTTTTTCCATCAATAAGAAAAGGATTCCCCAATTACACAATTGTTGGCATACTTTATAATTGTTTGTTTTAAAAATAAATTAATGGAAGTACTTATCTAGTTTATTGTATATGAAAGAGAATTCGTCCTCGCTTCATAGGAGCAAGAGCTGTCAATTTTTAAATCTCTAAAGCCACCAATTACAAGAATTAAATGGCAGTCGGTCCATCAGCAATAAAAGCCTTCCCCTCCCCCTCCCCGTTTGTGTAAATTGGATTATTGACGCCCGAAGATGAGTCTGAAAGTGCTGCCCCATTTTATAAATTAAATGCCGACCCTGGATGATAGCAAAGTAAGTGCTGCCCGGGGCAGACCAGCCCTCCCATTTATGCAATAGTACATTTTACTGTATAGTTGAGGCTGTTATGGACATGGGTGATCAGCTTCGACTGCACCCTTGTATCTATAGTTGAGGCTGTTATGGACATGGGGGATCAGCTTCGACTGCACCCTTGTATCAGGATCAAAGCCCCAATCTAAAACAGTCTCTACCCAGTCTAAAAGATCCTTATTGGTCTGTGTGTGCACAAGACATTACACTTTCAGAGCAATTTAAAAAAAAAAAAAAATTCTTTAATATTAGAAAAGTAATTCAATATTAATTGTAATTCTAAGCTAAATATTTCAAATTATCATTTGTTAATAATGAGATTATAATTTTCATAAACATTTTCATTTGAATTTAATTAATGGAACTTTATTTTAATAACAATAGCAAATTTAACAATTTAAATTATATTTTTTTTCTGAATTTCTCAGATGTTTGTATCAATGCAAAATAAAGATAAGTTTGTCTCATTACTTAAAAAAAAACACCTAGTTTTTTTGTAAATTTCAGACTATCAATATTAGTAGAAAGTTGATGGATCTTTCCTATTAAACAGAAGCATGACAGAAACAAAAGCATATGTTTACTTTCTGGCAAGAAAGTAAAGGAAATTTATTTGAAATAAAACTAAACATATTTCTAATTGTATTTTCTTTCTGAACATAAATTGCCAATTTGAAAAGATTTCATGATAACTGCTTCTTCTTTCTTAATCAGGTTTGATAAACACTAGAGAAATGAATGAACAGTTAGCCTATATTAAATGTTTGTGTTTTATGTGAATTCCAAGATTTGTGGGATTTTTATGGCTGAAAGCTCTCTGCAAGAGTAATTCTGCTTCTTCACTGCTCATGCCAACCACAGAAGTTCCATCAACACTAGTGATCTCAACACCTGGCTGGAAATGAGAAAGAAATTTAATTAGATGATACTGTTTTCAAGAATTAAGCTAATTCAATTATTTATATCCAATATAATTAAGATAGACATTTTCTTAAATTAGGCATTACAAAAATGAGAAAAAGAGAGCAGATTGATTAGCTGGGCCTGGCAGTCGATCTTAAAGTTACAAGTCCCATGGAGTGCTTAATCAGCTGATGTCCCTAAACTCAACCAGCTTTAAATGGTTTTCAGGAATCAAGTTGGAAAATAAAGTAAAATGATAGAGCGTAGAAAAATAATGTAATCTTATGTCACCTGTTCAGTTGGTATCATTGAGGTTCATTGATTCAGAAATCTTTACTCTTTCAACTTAATTTAAAGAGCAGTGTCTAAAATTTTTATAAATAATTATATCTGAAAAAAGACTACTACATTAGTTTAGATGGAAGCAGTATTCCCTCTATGCACAAATTATAAAAGAGTGAACAAATGTTTTGCTTAGTTGACCTATATACTGTTACGTTTTGCACTAAACTTTAAATTGCAATATAATGTTGTACAGCTAATATCTTTTTCCATGCTCAATCTAAGATAAACTAGAAGAAACATTTGGTGGAAAAGAGAGGACAGGTAATGTATTTACAAACTTAGTTCATGTGATAGCTAAAAGACAGAGGACAGGTAATGTATTTACAAACTTGCTTCAAGTGATAGTTAAAAAATTCTAAAATAAGCTATAATATTTTTATTTGAAATAGAAAAAAACAAAATTACCTGAAGTCTGTGATCATCTGATGCAGCACCACCACTCCTGACATTCTTGATTAAAATTGATTTATTTTCTGAATCCTTGCAGCCTCCAGTTAGTTCAAGCCCTTTAAAGTAATGAAATTGTTTTATGGCTGATAGAAGTATTTTATATCAATAACTCAAAATAAAAAATGTAACCATAGTTGTTTTCTTCAAAAGGAAGAGTCGAAAAAAATTTCTGCATATGCCCATTTACTGAAAATCTGAGGCTCATTTACTTCTAATCTAACAATTTAGTGCATTACCTATCAAATGGTGTAAAAGATAATAGATAATTTAGAATACTTTAGATGATACAGTTTATAGAAGATTAAGTATTTAACTTAGGTTGTGCCAATAACATGTGCTGTGAGGGAATAAAAAAGATTGGCTATAGAGATATTTTGAGCTTTGAACCCATAACATACATCATACAAATCAGGTTACAGCATGTCAGTTAACTGTCGGGAATCTAACTAAAACTTATTAAAAGTTAAAAAACTAACTAAAACTTATTAAAAGTTAAAAAACTAACTAAAACTTATTAAAATAAAATGTATTGGGCCATAAAAAAGAAATGTTGTGACAGATCTTTTTTTTATTTTTTGAATAGTCAAAAATACATAGTAAAGGAATTTTAATTAAAGAAACTAAAAAAATTAGACAAAAAGTAATAGTGTTATAATGTATACAAACAATGGGTGAATGCAAATAAAGTTAAAGATGATTCAGAACATACCTAAAAGCATTTTATGTTTTGATATATACACAACTTCTTCATCTTCATTTATAACTGGACTGATGCGGGGTCTATGATCTTTCTCTGATAGAACTCTGAAAATAAAATAGGCCAGAAAAATAAACTCTGATATGTATTTGGCAAAAAAGAAATAAATTTCCTTTAGGGATTAATAGATCTTCAAATTTTTCATTTAGAGATACATTGTACAATAAATATAGCTTAAAAGCTAAAAAGCTTAAATAAATTAATGCCTACAAGCTGATGCTATAGTTCATGGGTGGGCAAACTACGGCCCATGAGCCACATGTGGCCCTTCAGAGTATATAATGTGTCCCATATGAATGCACATATTGCGATACTATATGGATGTAAATTTTCTTTGTTTAGAGTTTGAATGTGAAATATATGACAAATACTTGGTTATTATATTGTAAATTGTAATTGAAGTAGACACAAATATATGCAGCCCGCCGATAACAATCAAGTATTTATTGTGGCCCTCTGTAGAAAAAGTTTGCCCACCCCTGCTACAGTTTATTGGAAAGTTGGTGTACTTACACATTTAACTGCTTGCTTCTAAAGTCATCACCTGAAAAGGAAGGGGTCTTGCTTGCTGGAGAAGTCCTTGAGCTTTCTGTCAGGTCATAAAAACCAGTTTTTCCATTCATTTGTGTGTTGGTTTTAGATCTGGCCGGCTTGGATGGCTTTGACAAATTTTTCTGATCTAGAGTTAATAAATAGAATATTTATAAAGGTTTATAAAGAAAAAAATATTAATTTATGTAGAAATTGGTGACATCTTTCATATAAAAATGCTAGAGAGCTTTTATAACATATGTTTGTCCATATTAACTTTCAATTTTTACATGGGACAATTTCATGATAATTATTTATTTTTTGAATAATTTAAAAATTTTAATATTCTGGTAATAGTTGATCTTACATACAGCTATAGATTGAAACATAGAATACCAGATTGTGTAGAGTCTGATGGTATTGACCCCACTTGTAGCTGGATCTTATTCTTTTCTAATAAGAAATCAAATTGGCTAATATGAACAGGTGATATAACATTTCTGAAAAATTAAACAAAAAAAAAAACATTTTCTGAAAGAATTATTAAGTAATTAAGTCCAGAATTTTCATGTTTAAGTGTAATATTTTGTGTAGGGAAAAAAAAATGATTCTACCTTACATCTGCCAGTAGTGATCTTTTTTCTGGTTTATCTAGGATAATCAATAGTAGCTTTGCAAGTTTATCTAAATCTTTATCATTATGGTACTGTAAATATAGAAACATAAAATTGTAAATACCCAAGTGATTGTAAAATTACAATCAACCTTTTAGCAAATATAATTAAGGTTTCCAAGCACAGCAAAAGTTTGGTTTGGAATTTGAATGACTATTACACTAAAAGACAAAATGATATTAAACAAAACTTACAGCATGAACATGTCGAATGACTGCTTTACATTCATCCTCAGGTAACAGTAATCTGGCACGATCTTCCAGCACTGCCATTAAATTATAGCGCTCATTTGTTGGGGCATTAAGAATCTGTGAACCAAAGCTGCGCTCAAACATTCCTTTTTGGCGAAGTGAACCCATCGGGCTAGCAGTCTTAAAATCTGAAATAATTGTTCATATACAACTGTAAGGGAAGCATTTTCTTTTTTTATTTGACACATTTTTTGTTGCATCTAAAATAAAAACAACTTAAGTAGCATACCTTCATTTTTTGGGATTGATGATCTTTTTTCTGTGAAAAAAAAAAGATACAAATTATATTGAGAACTTAAAGAGACTTTCTAGATAAAATATTTTTTCCTGTAATGAAAAATTAAATAGAAATTACTTTCCTGAAATATAGAAATATTAAAAATGCTAACATTTCTTCATCTTGTGTGGAAATTAAAAAAAAAAAAATTCTAACCTTATGAGGGATAAAAAAAAAGCTTACTGCTCACTGAGCCTTTGGTTCTAAAACTGCCAAATTTTTTCTTTATTGATGACCAGGTTCCAAATTTCTGATGATCAGAACCATTGGATGAGATAATAGACATGTCTAGAATAAAAGATTGAAAGAGGCCAGTTTTAATCTATTTGAAATGAGTTTTTGATTAAAGTGAATCTACATTTTTATTATTAATAATACACATTATTTAAAAACAAAAAACCTATTTCAGTAAAATAATGTAGAGATTAACTTAAGGCTTTGATTTTACTTACTGTCAGATGATGGAGGGGATTCTCCTGCCACTTTAGAAAGTTCCCAATTGCTGATGTTGGACTGCCTGGCTTGAAGCCTCTCAAGCTGAGATCGGAGAATCTCTTCTGATATTATTTCCTTTTTAGCAGTGTTCTGGTTAAGTACGGGAGGAGTTTTATGCACAGTGGCGTAAATTGGAGATGAGCTTGAGCTGGATAAGTGCATGCTATTGGTCTTGTTGTACACCTCTATAGGTGGTTTACCTGTGAGGTCAGTCACCTGGGAGTAAATGCCATCAGTTGTTGTTATCTCCCTGCTGAATGAGTCTACCTCAGAGTAATGGGACTCCTGAGGGGATGATTTGTTTGAAGAGTTGTGGGACCTGAAGGTAGTCAGAGCCTCCGAAGTATGATGATGATGATGATTATGTAGTTCTGGTGACTCACCAAGATGACGTTCAGGTGACTTAGGAGCTGCAGAGAATTCTGTCACCGCTTCTTCCACATAAGTTTCTATCACAGGCTCGCTATGAATTTCCACACTGCTCATTGCATGTGAGGTGGACTTCCGTCCAGCCAGCTGATCTCTGACAGAAGCCTTTTCCAGGAATGTTGTGTAGTCGAGGTCATCGCTGAGGTCTGACTCATGCCTCCTAACCGTGCTGTCTTTTATCCAAGTGCCGGACATTTCCTCTTCCCTATGGTAGCTTTCTTTTAGGCTGTCAATATCTTGCCAAGCATCTTCGTAGTTTCTTCTAAATTTAACATCGTTTTCATCCGGGTACAGCAGCCTTGACTATATTATTAAAGTAAAACGAATGCACATTTTTCATACAAATTGAGGAATAAATAAATACGCTGAATAGTGTTTTAGAAATACAACTAGTGAAAAAAGAAAAAAAAATACATTAAATTTAAAATACTTTTAATGCTGTCCAAGTGAGGTTAAATCAGAGTTTAACTTTAAGGGCAGAAGGGAAAAATAACAAATTACAAAGATTAGTCATATCAGGTTGTCATTTTTAAAGGTCTGCTATTAAAAAAAAAAAACTAAACCCACACAGAAGTTGTAAAAAAAAATAGCTATCACGGTTATGGCTCATGAGAGTTTAGAAAATTGTGTCCTGATTAGAAGTTTAAACGTATATTTTAATTCCAGTGTGTTACCTCTGTTTCTAGAGCCTGATCAAGGTCTTCAATTGCCTCGATGTTGTCAAAATCCGTGTCTTCAAACCGATGAGTATTTTTAATCTGCGTGAAACCGTAAGGTGTAAGATCAATGCTGCTCTCCCTTGTTCGTGTTCTGTGAATCTGCTTGTTTCCGTTACTACTGGCGGCGCCTGGTACTGAATTCAGGTCAAAATGTGGAATTAAAATATAATAAGAAACTTGCATATTATTAAATAAAGTAATTAAAAAATAGCATTTATAACAAGAGGTTGAAGAATTAAACATTATGTAGGTAATACAAAATTATCAACATTTGTTTATCAATTGAAGAAATAAATTGCACACCTTCTTGTTAGTCATTTGACAGTTTTTATTGAAAATTATAATAGTTTTACAAATGAATTCATAAAACAATTAATAGATGAGGAAGAATCATCTCACAAACATATCGGGATGTTTTTTGATGAGTTATGTCTTGACAAGCCATTAACTAAACATTTAATGATAATATTTTCATTGTGCCGTTCCTAAATCTCAACCAAAGCCAATATCAGTGTAATCCAGATTCGAACGCATAACATGCACAACACTTATCTGGCTCACAAATCTTAACTTCAACGAGTCACAATTCCCCACATTGCCGCTGCCAGAAATTATGGGGCCACTAAAAAAATATAACAACGGGAGGCCCACTGGCCTCTTTTTCCACCAGTTTTCAGTTAACTAAATATATACAAATACATTTCAAAAGCCACGAGGGTACCAAGCATTGGAGCCTCTTACAAATCTTCGGGTTATCCCTCCGAGACGGCCATTCTCCTTACATCTACCATGACCCCTAACAAAGTCTGCAAACTCCATCCTTGAATACCGTGCAACGTGCAACTATAGTTCGTCATGCTATATGAAGTAAAGTTCTTTTAACCCCAAAACGGTCATCGGGACAGATGAAGTGTAGAATAATTCAACGAAAATAAGAGCTAGAATCTGACATTGCCAATCCACTCCCACTTCAAAAAGTACATCCAAATAATTCATCCAAATAATTCATCCACAGCAAACGGGAAAGAAAGGGTTGTTACCCAGTAATGCCAGAAACAGATTATTTCTATTACTGATCAGTTAATCTGATCATTTTGAACATTGACTGATTAGAATAAAACTACATGACATACCAGCGACTAGTTTGAATCCTGTTACAATGTTGGTGGTATTATAGTAGCTACCATCACTCCAAGTGTATTCTGCACAAAGCTCTTTAAATACTGGATACTTGCCGACTGACTAGTGACATAAAGAAGCAAATGCTATACATTTAAAGTTGTAAACAATGCATGCAGAATAACAAATTAAAATTAAATACAACAGTCAAGGAATCATTAATCGGACAAAAGCTGGCCTACTTTTGGATACAATAGTTATGGTCAGATGATTCGTATGGAGAATTAATTAACAGGCTGGTATTTACAGTAAACATCCAATTATTCAAGGTAAAGAAAACTAACGAGCACACATCTAAATAATAAAGACAGTCGCTAAGAAAGGCTATGTTATGAAATAAAAGTAAAACTCTCTCAAAAGTAACTTTCTTTTCATTTTATACACAATTTGATAAGTCACATAATTAGAATTTCGTTTAAAAGTATTTTGAAATAATGCGAGCGTATACAGAGTAGAGTGGGTTGTGCAGACGAACAGGGCGCAAAATTATAGAGGGGTGCCAAAACAGATTTTGAAAATGTTTTTTTTTTTGTACATTTCATCGCTGGAGGAATGGGGGCGCTGAAATTTGTACGTGCACAGGGTGCATCAATATCTAACCACATCTCTGATGTACATCAAATGTTAGAGAATGTCTGTAAACCATTTTTGCTTTATATTGTCTTGAGATATTTGGCGAGCAGGAATCACGGAGATTTGAAAGTTATGAGTCTTACTGTAATAGTGCCAATTCGTTTCACCTAATACACTTAGTCTTGGATTTGAATGTGTCACATTTTAGTCACATTATAATTGACTATAAATGATAACATATGACGTCAGCAAATACACACACATAAAAACAAACCAGAAAGAAATTCAAACAAAACATTAGAAACCAAAACATATTTTTATATTATTTCGTTAACAGTCAGTTACGACTATTGGGTGATAATTCAAACAATGCTGTTCTTAAACAATTAGAACCGCTATTTATTATTTTATAAATATTTTATATAAGATCTTCAAAACAAATATTTGTTTATGTTCATGAACCGTTTAATGCATTAAATGTTTTCATTAAAAAAACAAAACAAGGATTGCATAACTAGTAAAATTAAAACGCTCTGGTTTTTTTTTTTTTATTTTCGAAACTTATAAATAGATTCATACAGGGCCCGCAACATTACGACATCCAAGGCACAATTCCCCAACAACCCTCCCTCTCAAAGCCCTCACTCAGAAAAGGTTTCGAAAAAAAATGCTTCATATCTTTCGACACAAAATAATTGTGTAAATAACTCATCGGCCCCTAAAGATGGTTCTTAATGCAAACCTGAATGGTTTTATAAATACGTTTAGATAAATATATATATGGTCTGCATAGTAGAGAGTGAAAGAAAGGTGGGGGGAGGGGAGATGGAAAGCAAGTAGCGAAATGAGTGGATTGTTTTAAATGTTATAAAAAAAAACTTTGGTGATTTTTCAGAGAGTCGAACACATACCCTAATAGTTATAATCAGGTGAGAACTGGATCTCAGAGTGTCCACTGCGTCTGTGTGTGTGATGTCCAGAAAGTCGGTGTCATTAACTCGGACAACCTGATCACCAGGTGAGAGACCAGCACGTGCTGCTTGACCACCTGGATCAACCCTGTGGAAGAGAGAGAGAGAGAGAGAGAGAGAAACATTAATTGTACACATTTGAAGACAATGGGAGAAAGGGTCGGTGGGTGGTGGGGGGGCATGTATTAAACAAAAATATAAGAAGTTTAATATTTTAATAAACAGGGTTAGGACAAAGGCAAAGGAAAACAAATTATAAACTTAAAAAAATCTTGAGACGATAAAAGGTAATAAAGAAAAATGGGAGAGAAGGATTGGAGAAACATTGGCACAAAGGAAGTTGATTGGTGTAACAGGAAGATAGGGAGAGTGAGAGATGACGAGAGAGAGGTAGATGGGGAGAGAGAGGGAGCGAGAGGCAGCTGGAGGGAGAGATAGGGAGAGAGAGAGATGGGGAAAGGTAGAGATGGGGAGAGAGAAGGAGCGGAAGGGAGAGATGGGAAGAAAGAGGGGAGAGATTGGGAGAAAGAAAGAGAGACAGAATGACAGAGAGAAGGAGACAGAGGGAGCGAGTCAACAACCTCCGCATTTGTCGTAATCTCTCATACTTTCTACACAAGTCTCGACTTACCACATAAAATAAATTATGATCTCTCTTCTGTACTTTATACAGACTACATCGTATATTTTGTTTTATTATATTTTGTAACTCAGAGACTTACAAATCAAAATGATACTATTCATCATGTATGTAATTAAATAAACAATAGAAATCTTCGTGGAGGATTGTAATTACTCTATTCAGTTTACATTACCCTGGGACTATGGATGTTAAATTATAAAAGTAAATTAGAAAAAATAATTTATCAACGTAAACTTCAGAGCTAGGATTATAGATCTATATAGCTTGTCAACTCTTCTAGAAATATAGATTCCATTAGCCTGTGACCTCACCTTAATATATAGACCACCATATCTTGTCAACTCACCTAGATATATATAAACCCTGAACCTGTCAACTCACCTAGGTATTTCGAAAATTTCCACCTGACAACCCACCTGGATATATAGAAACCCCGGACCTGTCAACTCACCTAGATATATAGTAACCCTGCACCTGTCAACTCACCTAAATATATAGAAACCCTGCACCTGTATACTCACCTAGATATATAGAAACCCTGCACCTGTCAACTCACCTTAATATATAGAAACCCTGCACCTGTCAACCCACCTAGATATATATAGAAACCCTGCACCTGCCAACTCACCTAGATACATATATATATAGAAACCCTGCACCTGCCAACTCACCTAGATATATATATATATATAAACCCTGCACCTGCCAACTCACCTAGATATATAGAAACCCTGCACCTGCCAACTCACCTGTATATATAGAAACCCTGCACCTGCCAACTCACCTGGATATATAGAAACCCTGCACCTGCCAACTCACCTTTATATATAGAAACCCTGCACCTGCCAACTCACCTGGATATATAGAAACCCTGCACTTGTCAACTCACCTGGATATATAGAAACCCTGCACTTGTCAACTCCCCTGGATATATAGAAACCCTGCACTTGTCAACTCACCTGGATATATAGAAACCCTGCACCTGTCAACTCCCCTGGATATATAGAAACCCTGCACCTGTCAACTCACCTGGATATATAGAAACCCTGCACTTGTCAACTCCCCTGGATATATAGAAACCCTGCACCTGTCAACTCACCTGGATATATAGAAACCCTGCACCTGTCAACTCACCTAGATATATAGAAACCCTGCATTTGTCAACTCACCTGGATATATAGAAACCCTGCACCTGTCAACTCACCTGGATATATAGATCCCTATGCCGTACTCGCCCCCGCCTCGAATGTTGAGTCCAATGAAATCAGCTCCGTCAGTCAGACTGATGACGACTTTCCTTTCGACAAGTACCCTGGGCAACGCCCCTGGAGATCGCTTCTCTGTTATGGGTGGGCTGTTTACAACACGCCCCTGAGCCACATCAAACCTGGGTCAAGAGAAGATGTTCGCGTGAAGTCCATGTCATGGTCAGTTGGTGTTTAAATAGTAAAAAAAAAAACAACATAATTTGAATATTACTTTATTTCAATCTATTTCCTCAGTCTTCCAGTCGTACTAGTCAAGCGCCCCCACATCCGATTGGGGCGTTACATATGACAGGTGAGATGTGATCACGGCAGACCCGTAGCATGCGGGGGGCAGGGGGCTGGCCACCCCCCCCCCTGGGTTTTATCTGGCCCCCCCTACTGCTTGTTTGCTTTACTTAGTAACATTTATTTCCTCCCCCCCCCTCTCCGCTATTGGCCTGGTCCATGCTGTTGAATTTTTTACGCTACGGGGCTGGATCGCGGGGCATGAGCAACGGCAATATACGAGGGGCTGCTACAGCTACAGCATCAGATATTCCTACTAGTGATATAGACAACGCCTTTCTGCTAATGGTTATAAGAGGATAAGATTTCTAGCTACTGAAAATCTTTTAACCATGGTCTAACTACTGGGGGTGAGGGTTGCGGGGAGATGGTAGGACTTAAGTAGCCCCCTTCCCCCCCCCCCCCCAGGGAGAGAAGTTTAATTTTCGGAGCCCCCCCCCCTCAAAAATTTATTAGTACTCCTAAATGAATCAATGTTTTATCAGTTGTTTAAAAAAAAATTTGCTAAATGTTCCAATAAATTAATTGTTATGAAAAACAAAGTTCACAATTAAAAACATTTATGAAAAAAAAAGTTTATTTAAAGTCCATATAATGATTTTAATCTCATGATGCCATCGACCACTAATGAACAGTTTTTGTAGTGCCCTATCAAACATCCAACTTAGCCACGTGTGCAATAGGTGTGTAGGCACCACGGTAGACATAATTGGTTCACCGAACTTGCTGGGATTTGAACATGTAAATTAGTCTCACAACCAAAGCGCAGCTGAATCGTCCCCATGTCTTTAATAGGAAAAAGGTGAAGAGAGTTTATGATTTCTCTGAATTATGATTCTGAGAGGACTGATTAAAAATGTACATCATGATGAAAGAATAACATTGTTAACCTCTCCCCCCCTCCCCGGATAAAAAACTACGCCATAATTCAACATTGTCAACAAATAATTCTTTAATATCGGGTTAAATTAGACAGAATTAAATACATCAAAATGTAGGATATTACTGTAATTATTACAATAACATGTACTATGTTAACTTAGGCAAAACAGTTTTTAAAAACATCACCAAATGGCTTTATGCTGAGTTGTTAGATATTTCAGATAAAAATTGGGGGTGAAGTACCTCGACAAATGACAGTGCAATAAAAGTAATCGTTGATACAGGTACGTACACTAATACACACACCCACACACACACAGTACAAATATTAATTCAAGCAGTTAAGCCAAAGAACGTGTAGCGATGAATGAAGATGATACATGCACACAAAATATAAACCTGCTCGTAGACAAGGAAGCGAGTGTTTGTCAAAGATAAAATGTTTGACGAAAATGTCACAGACGAGACAAAATGTCATTAAAAAAATGTCACAAGAAATTAAAACCCCACCTTACCTACGCCTTCATTTCCATACTTATATCTAGAAAAGATTTTTTTCGAAAGAATACACAATATAACGAATTATATAAATGATATTTCGATTCTTTACAGTATTATAATGTTTCAGTAATATTACGAGCAATGAATCAATAATTTGATGATAATTCTATTTATCTTTCTAAAGAAGTGGCAATGTCTAAAACAATATGAAGTTTTTAAGCTCTAAGTTGATAGCCAGTTTAAAATCGTGACAATTATTTTAGTGAGTTATAATTCGAATGCGTGGGCATCCAGCTTTGTTACGGGAATTATGTATCTAATGTAAAAATATTCTTTCATCCATCATAGTCCATCAACCCAGCTGTCCCCCTGTCAGTCTATTTTATCTATCTAATCCATCCATCCTTTTACCCAAAAATCTTTGTCTATATCTGTCTATCTGCCATATTCTATCTACGTGCACTAATCTGTCGTGGAATCAAATGAGGGGGCTTGTTATCTGCATGCACTAATCTGTCGTGGAATCAAATGAGGGGGCTTGTTATCTGCATGCACTAATCTGTCGTGGAATCAAATGAGGGGCTTGTTATCTGCATGCACTAATCTGTCGTGGAATCAAATGAGGGGGCTTGTTATCTGCATGCACTAATCTGTCGTGGAATCAAATGAGGGACTTGTTTCAAATGCCCAGTTACGTGGAGAAAAAAAAATCCAAACTAAATTAAAAAAAAAACCCACTGCTAGCTAATTTGAACTGTACAGTGTACACTGTACACTTACACGTATTGCCAATGCATTCAGTTAACATGAATGTTTACATACACCAAATCAGACACAATAATTATGCCAAAGTTTTCATGAATGTTGACCCCCCCTTACCAGAGTACTCTTTCCTTGACCACCTTCCACTCGGGGACCTTGCCGCACTTGACCACAGCAAGATTCAGCAATGCGGAGCTGGACAACACCTTCACGGCCCCACTGTTTGCCACGCACCTCAGGCCCACACCGTTAGCTCTGATGATGTGGTCACCGACTTCTAGCCCGGCGTGAGCTGAAAGTTAAAAGGATCGTCCGTTAAATGTATTTATAAGACACAGTTACGAGGTATTTATAAGACACAGTTACGGGGTATTTATAAGACACAGTTACGGGGTATTTATAAGACACAGTTACGGGGTTTAGCATAATGTTTCACATTGTGCTATATACATATGTACATACTAATACTGCAATCTTTACACACATACACATACTAATACAGCAATCTTTATACACATAGACATACTAATACAGCAATCTTTATACATATAGACATACTAATACTGCAATCTTTATACATATAGACATACTAATACAGCAATAATTATACAAATAGGCATACTAATACTGCAATATTTACACACATACACGTACTAATACAGCAATCTTTACACACATAGACATACTAATACAGCAATCTTTATACACATAGACACACTAATACAGCAATCTTTATACAAGTAGACACACTAATACAGCAATCTTTATACACATACATACTGATACAGCAATCTTTATACAAATAGACACACTAATACAGCAATCTTTATTACACTTATACATACTAATACAGCAATCTTTATACATACAGACATACTAAAGCAATAATATAGTTTACCAGGAGTTTAATTTTTACAGTCAGATTCGTCCTTTTATTTTAGGGGACCCTAGCCAAAGGTAAATTCGGACGGTTATAAGGTAAACAACGAATTTCAGCCTCCGCTTCTAAAACTTTGATCCTTTGACAACTTGGGCTCTTGCGACCCACCTAGCTAGGGCCCTCTTACAATAACTAAGTCTATTATTTGTTTATTTCAGGGCTTACTTTTCGCAATGAAGTCCCGCACAAACTGGCTAAAATGAACTATCAGTATTTCTTTGCATTTGTTTTTGTCATTTTCAAACATTATAAATACAGTTTACAACAATGTCTTGTGCAACTGATTTAAACTCGCTGCTATATAATCAGTTTTTCCCTCCCTGCTGAACTATTCGTCTCCACAAGAAAAGATAATTTGACAGACGAAGAACTTTAAACAACTAACAGGCCTTATCTGAGATCTGGGTTAAGATGACGGCTGGATGCACAAATATAAAAAAGACCTTTAGGAACAAAGGTTCTACCGACAACCTGTTGTTCTCATACTTTTTTTCTTGGTCGTTATTGTAACAATGAAATCATTATGTAAATGTGAGAACCGTTGGAATAATGTAAGAAATACGAATTTTTTTTTTAGACCTCTGAACATACAACATACACTTAATACACAAGCAGATCAGTTCTTACGTTTTAGGGGGCCCAAGGCAACGACGTATTTAGGGGCTCTAGATAAATGTACATTTGAGGGCCCTAGGCAACGATACTTTTAAGGGCCCTTGGGACCCCTTGAACAGTAAAGGTCACCGCTTGCAAATATTCGGACATTACTCTTAGAAATTCGGAGCCCCACTGACCCTTAAATAGTTCAATCATTTGATCCCGACCCTCTTTCCGGCCAGGGATCACCCTTATTTGTGGCTGGCAAAATTATACGTCTCGACTAGGAGGTTGCCTCGTTCACCTATTTATAGGTGCGCTCATCCTATTGTTTTGGACATTGCCACATCTTTAGAAAGATAAATAGAATTATCGTCAAAGTATTGATTAATTGCGCATAACATGACTAAAACATTATAATACTGTAAATAATCGAAATATGCAGATTTATGTATACATAATCACACACAAAATCACATACACAATCACATACACAATGACATACAAAATCACATACACAATCACATACACAATTACATACACAATCGCATACACAATCATATACACAATGACATACAACACTGAGTTTAGTACACTCTGGGTTTCCCAACATTCACATACAATTCAAGTGTTGCCAACTGCTGCATCAAAAAATATACTATAGGACAAGACATACCGAGGACATTTTCTAGCAGATTGGTAATATATAATTTAGAGTTGAACTTAACGTTGGGATTGACATATATGATAATATATAATGCAGAGTTGAACTTAACGTTGATAACGTTGGGATTTACAGATATGATAATATATAATGCAGAGTTGAACTTAACGTTGGGATTGACAGATATGATAATATATTATGCAGAGTTGTACTTAACGTTGGGATTGACAGATATGATAATATATAATGCAGAGTTGAACTTAACGTTGGTAACGTTGGGATTGACAGATATGATAATATATAATTTAGAGTTGAACTTAACGTTGGGATTGACAGATATGATAATATATAATTTAGAGTTGAACTTAACGTTGGGATTGACATATGCTTGAAATTATTTTACAGCAGTTTCATTACTTCTATAGTCTAATGATCAAATGTGCATTTTTTTTTATATCTCTGCTGAATGTCCACAAGAAAATAGTATTAATAACATTTCTAGAGAGAGTTGTAACGATTATTTACTATCCGTTGCTAAGTAAATACATGTCTTATATTATTATTATTTTTAAACATACATTGACTCGGCAGTTGGCAACTTTTTTGGATTTTTTTTTTTTTCAATTCGACATAATGGTTGGGCCAGGAGGTAATTGATGGAGTGCCAATAGAAACAAATACGATTTAAATGTAAACGTCATTGATGTGAACAATCAGATGGGGGGGGGAGCGGGTCAATCAGACTAAATGGCCGTACTGTCCCGTGGGCGTTAGTTTGTCCATGTCTCCACAACCCCCCCCACCCCCACATGTCCCACTGAGTGTACATGTCCTACATAATCTACATGTTCTATATGCAATATGTTACAATGCCATGCATTGTTTCCAAACCACATTTTACATAGATCAGTGCTCCTAAAGTTTTAGGCCTCGCGAGTAGCGACCCGTCATGAATAATATAATTGACATTTCACTAGCCATGCACTAGGATAAAAAAAACTTCGATAAAATAAACATAATCAAAGAGTCATTCATTGTAGATTTATAAACGTTTGGTTTGGTAACATATTAAGAAATAGAGATTCACTTGCACATGTATGAACTCTCGAATCTTCAATGGTATATTCATCCTGATAAGAGGGGGGAGGGTAGGGTCACGATCCACACTTGTAGAGCCACTGATAGAGATGATATATACGCGGTTTGCAGTTCTGCGGTGCTATTCGCCCTCAAGTATACCGTAATATGTTCTCGGCTTGTATCACGTTTCCGAGGCGTATTGTCCTGTGATCTACAATTGTCACGTAGTATGTCCTCATTTGATCTGCTAATGTCACACACCACTGTGTCATGCACGCATAATGCTAATTATCAAACCATGTGTATGTACGGGTTGTTTTTGAAATGCGTCAAGAAAGAAGTTCACCTGTCATTTACAGAGTCGTTCACGAGTTCTTAATAAACATATCGTTCGTTGATCTACATGTGTGGGTGTGTGTGTTCGCGCGGGCAGCACATATTGAGAAGAAAAAAAAAAAGACCTAGTTTGAAATACTGACTTGATTTTTGTGGTCTGCAAGTGATATAGGATAACTTTCTCGTGTGACTTGATTGTTGACTGTCGTATAACCAGAGACAACAAACAACAACAGTTCGGCTCATAATGTCATAAAGTCATGTCACTAGCTCAAAATGTCATGAAGTCATGTCACTAGCTTATAATGCCATAAAGTCATGTCGCTAGCTCATAATGTCATAAAGTCATGTCACTGGCTAATAATGTCATAAAGTCATGTCACTGGCTCATAATGTCATAAAGTCATGTCACTGGCTAATAATGTCATTAAGTCATGTCACTAATAATGTCATCCAGTCTATGTTAATTAGAAAAAAAAAATATTTTTAATCCACGGTTTTTTTCCCCTGCTACCATTTCTTCTCTAGTATCTTCTCTCTAGCAACTGTTTAACGGCTTTTCGTGTCAGTATAATATTTTGGTCAGAGCTACTATTAGATTTCGGCGGGCCCTTAGTCAGAAACTTTTAAAGATGTTTGGGAGAAGGCAGGGCGGGACATAGGCAAGCACCAGATTTGCTACGAATTTGTAGTTTGGCTATGCTGTGCTTAAAACATCTGGCCAAATTGGCAGTTTTATGACTAGCGCGGTCAGTGAGAATTTCATAATCATTACCCCCCTTTTTTATGAATACATATAAAATTTACTTAATCATAATTTTGATAATTATTGAAATAAGGGGAAAAAATAATTCTCGGTTCCTTGGGGGGTGGTGTTAGGGTGTTTAACAATCGGTTTGATCATGATTATATACATTCTTGGAACGAGATAAACAAACCGCGCGTGGGCGGGAAAGACCAAAAGTCAACCAGATAGGTGCCCGTTAAAAGAAATACTTATCTGAGTGTGTGGTGGAGCCAGGGCGAGACCTAAATACCGTTTCTCCTGGATCAATAGTCGATAATCTGGGGGCGGGGGGTGGTGGAGGTAATTAAACTCCATAAATGGAAACAAGACTCAAAAAAATAATTTAGAAATAGCTTTTGAGATTTTAACTTGAGCGAGCAATAGGAGGTAAGGGACGGTTTAATAGTCCCATGACGCCTGGGGGCGGTGGGAGGGGGGGTAAGTCACACACTGTGACAGGAATGCTTAAAAAGTGTCACGGGGTGGGTGAGTTTGAAATATCGAGAAAAAAGTTATGTAACGACTGATTGATCTGTAGGTCTCGAACATATAATAATAGTAGAAGTAAATAGATAATATGATGTTATGATCAACACGTTACACAGTCCGTCTCCTAGATAGTATAATAGAGTCAGAGCCGTTGTACGGGGGGCAACCTGAACACTTGTCAGGGCCCCCTGCAATTGTGTGCCTCCCCTCCAGGTTCAGTAATACGCTATAAAATGACAACAATTGATGTCTGCGTGGTCAAAGATGGTCCAGTTGGTGAAAATTGTCAGGGGCCCCTGCCATTGTGGGCCTCCCCTCCCCTCCAGGTTCAGTAATATGCTATAAAATGACAACAATTGATGTCTGCGTGGTTAAAGGTGGTCCAGAGGCTCAATATTAACTGCCGCATATTGAAAAGGTCGTGATCCAGTGGCGTAGCGAGAGGTGGGACAAAGAGGCGCATCATGCTCCGGGCGCTACTCACAAAGTGGCGCCAAATGGTCCGCAAAACATATAATATTATATGGTTTTCGAATGGGAGGGGGGTGTTAAAAAGGAACTCTGCCCCGGGCGAGAGTTAAGATCGCTACGCCCCTGTCATGGTCAGAAGATATTGACTAAAGACTGAGAACCTTAAAACATTTTATAAAAGGATATGTATTTTTCTAGCATAAATTACCCCCCCCCCCCCCACCACCACCTTCTCGATAAACGCATGCCAGTAAAAATTTCTTCTTTCCATTAAAACGGTTAACTGAAATATTTCCATGCTTGTATTACAGATACAGTTATTTGTCAGGTCTTAAGTACTAATACCCCTCCCGCCCACTTACAATAGCCTGGTTCCGAGCTAGTGCCAAAGTGGGCCCTTAAGATCGTACATGCAATTAGGACTCGCCTGCTGTAAAATTCACACTATCCGCGAAAACTGAAATGTCAATCGTTTTATCAATGGACAGCGAAGACCGATACTTGGAAAATTGAGACAAACTATAAACATTTCCAATCCACTATTTTCACACATAGCGTCTATTAATGCATATAACTGTCAAGCTAGACAGATAAAGAAAACAATATTCACCTCCTTTTCAGATGTCAAAGAATAATAAATATATATATATATATAGGCCAGTCATTCAAGTATTTTGACGTACCCCCCTTCCCCCCCCTACTCTTCCCACCAAAAACATGAGCAATAAATCAATAACGATTGATTTAAACATGAAAGATAGGAACAGCTGTACGCCTGAACACGCGACCAAATGTATTCAGAAAGAAATTTTAAAAAGTAAAACGAAAACATTCAGTGACTGAAGTTTTTTTTTTTCCGTTTCAAATCAACCGTTGCTTTGAATGTAGGCTATTCATTTTGGGTTATTTATATATATATATAGAATATCATATTTGCAAGTATGGGTGGTTTATGTACATATTTTGGTTTCGAACTAACACTACGACGACCGCCAATGGTTTGTGCATTGATATAGTACAAAACTCCAATGCTGTGTTGATACGTGGAAGCTAAATGACGCATTAGTACAGATTTCTAACTAGTGTGCTGAATGAGTTTGTCAATAATACTCCGAGATTAGTGCAAATATAAAGACTTTTTTATGTTGAAGTCGGTACATGTACAAGTAAAAGGACATCCTGTACCGGGGGGGGGGCAACGTTTTCGAACCGCGGACCGCATTGAGTTCTTAAATTTGTTTTAAGAAGCGGACCGTGAACATATGGGTGAAGTGTCTGTATGAAATGATATAATTATTAATTGCAGACGCCATCGATGTGAACGAGCGTGGAGAAGAGCGCGTGTCGAATGAAACAAGGGTGGGCACACTTTACGAGTCGCGGGCCATATTGGGCTCGTCAATTTGACCGGCGGGCCGGACAAAGAGCAGACGGCTGGAGTGTTGACATGGACTAAAAAATATTAAATGTAAACGCCATGAAAAAAAAAGGCTAGCTCGCTAGCTCTGTAGAATATTTTCATACAACATTTTGCAGGTTGATTACAACGTATGGGAGGAATCGTTTAGAAAGAAAGGTATCTCGGTTCGAATAAAAAGTTCCCTTAGCCCTAAAGGGCCATCGGGGCAGATGAAGTATAGAATTCATCTGTTTCTATAACCTCGGCATATAAGGGAATGTGTGGTTAGCACTACGCCCAGCCGCCTTTACTTCCACAACATAAGTCAGGTACCCATTTGAAACAAATTTCTCAGTTCGAATAGTTTTAAATTATAGATTAAATAGCTAATGTACGAATGTGTGTGCTACATAATGTGTGTGTTTGCTTGTATCGTGTGTGTTGTACATGTGTGTTTTGTACGTGTGCGTGATGTGTGCTTGTACTATGTGTATGCTTTAAGTGTGTGTTGTGGTGTGTGCTTGTATCATGTATGTGTTGTACGTGTGTGTTTCGTACGTATGTGTGACGTGTGCTGGTACTATATGTGTGCTTTAAGTGTGTGTTGTGGTGTGTGCTTGTATCATGTATGTGTTGCACGTGTGTGTTTCGTACGTATGTGTGATGTGTGCTTGTACTATATGTGTGCTTTAAGTGTGTGTTGTGGTGTGTGCTTGTATCATGTGTGTGTTGTACATGTGTACTTTGTGTTGTATGCTTGTGTCATGTGTATGCTCTACTTTGTGTGTTGTGCTGTTCGTGTGTTTATGTGATATGCTAATGAAGTGAGGTTGTGTGTGTGCGTGTCTCCCAACATTATTGTCTGATTTTGTGTTTGCATATAGACTTATGTCTGTTTGTCATTTTGTGTGTCTTGTCTAGGTGCCTCCGAGTATACCTGTGTCCGTGCCAGTGTCTGTGTCACTGTAACTCTATGTGTGACTGTCTCAGTGTGTGTATTTGAGTGTCTTATTGTCTATGTATGTGCCTATATGTGTTTAGCTGTGTGTGTCTGTGTGTAAGTCTGCCTACGTCTTCCGCGTGAGAATCTATATGTCTGTGTGTGTGTGTGTTTACTTTTTTAAGGGGGACATATCAAAATAATTGTGACCAAAAGCTTAGCTTGTGATTTGGCCCAGTGAGTGGAAGAGACGTGCAGCACACAGCTCGGTGCATGTACACATACAATATATCCATTAACCAAATTTAATTCACAAACAGTTAAACACCATTTCAGATAAGCACCTAGTAATTACTATTAGCACTCAACGTCCGTAGTGATGGTTTACATTTTAAAAAAAAAATATATTAATGTCGAAAATAGAGAAGATGGAACAGAGAAATAAATAGCTGTTCAAAAAACAGTAATAAAATAAACGTCTTCTATAGAAATATGAATGTTGGAAAACAACGTGAAAACCATTCACAGGGAAAGAGGAAGAAACAAAAAATGAACAAAGTAGGGTGTTGTAAGCGTTTTTTTTCTATTGATTTCCCAAATCATAAAAAGGATTTGTTTCTCTGGTCATGTAATGTTTGCTTCTCTGGTCATGTAATGTTTGCTTCTCTGGTCATGTAATGTTTGCTTCTCTGGTCATGTAATGTTTGCTTCTCTGGTCATGTAATGTTTGCTTCTCTGGTCATGTAATGTTTGCTTCTCTGGTCATGTAATGTTTGCTTCTCTGGTCATGTAATGTTTGTTTCTCTTGTCATGTAATGTTTGCTTCTCTGGTCATGTAATTTTTGTTTCTCTGGTCATGTAATGTTTGCTTCTCTGGTCATGTAATGTTTGCTTCTCTGGTCATGTAATGTTTGCTTCTCTGGTCATGTAATGTTTGCTTCTCTGGTCATGTAATGTTTCCTTCTCTGGTCATGTAATGTTTGTTTCTCTGGTCATGTAATGTTTGTTTCTCTGGTCATGTAATGTTTGCATCTATGGTCATGTAATGTTTGTTTCTCTGGTCATGTAATGTTTGTTTCTCTGGTCATGTAATGTTTGTTTCTCTGGTCATGTAATATTTGTTTCTCTGGTCATGTAATGTTTTCGTATACATGAACTTTGACCTATACATCTCTGAGACTATGGCAAGTATTTTAACTCAATTTAACTTTTTTTAAAAACATGTCCACACAAAAATAAACAGTAAAAGCAAAAACAAAAACTTATGTTTCACAGATACAGACACGAGCTAATTGCATGGACGGATTTATAAATACGTTGTCTTCTTTCATTACAGACTAAAGTAATTCATCTTGATACCTTATAGTTTTCAAAGTAGCTTTTGTGTGTAATATCCTTTGCAAAAAGTGAAAAAAAATACAATATTTATAGAAGCTTTTATGTTATATAAATGACAGTAGTGAAGTTATAATCAGGATGTTGACGATATTTTGCTTAACGCCCACGCTAAAAAAATGTTTTGACTTTAAAAGTATGTATTAGTTGACCAACGGTGTAGCGCAGCGTTCCCCAAACTTTGGACATCTGTGTACCCCAGTTTTTCTAATTCCGTAATACTATGTACCCCTAGTAAATAAAAAAAAACCCTATTGTTTATTTCGGTCATGGTTTCCCCTCATTTCATTGATTTTCGCTTTAGCCGCGCATGTTTACTCAAATGTTCTCAGCTTTGTAGCTGGACGGCTTGTATTACTGATCTAAATTCATACATAGCTTGTTGTCTAATATAGATGACATATGTAATGAAGACCTTTCATATATATATATATATATATATATATATATATATATATATATACATTTTATATGATGTTCTCACTTTTTTTGGCCCACCTTATATACAGTGCTTTTTTTTGTAAAAAAAAAAAAAAATAGGTACCGGTACTCAGTGATGGATTACCTAACTTTTAACTACCAGTTCGCAGTTTCGCATTTTATATTTTAATTCTTATTGCGCACAATTTTAAAATAATTCATTTTTAACAAATTAATTATATAATAAATTAATAATAAACGTTAAAATACAAGAAAAGTAAGAATTTTTCCCCACATTGAAAAAAGCACTATATATATATATATATATATATATATATATATAGCAAGTTAAAATTTGATTAATATCTGCATCACTCCAACAAGGATTAATGATTAATTTAATTAATATTTGCATCACTCCAACCAGGATTAATTTGATTAATATTTGCATCACGCCAATAAGGATAAATTTGATTAATATTTGCATCACGCCAATAAGGATTAATTTGATTAATCACTTGTAAATATGCATTGACATCTAGAGTGGAGTTATAGTTCTTGTCCATTGACATATAGAGTGAAGTTATAGTTCTTGTCCATTGACATCTAGAGTGAAGTTATAGTTCTTGTCCATTGACATATAGAGTGAAGTTATAGTTCTTGTCCATTGACATCTAGAGTGAAGTTATAGTTCTTGTCCATTGACATCTAGAGTGAAGTTATAGTTTTTGTCCATTGACATCTAGAGTGAAGTTATAGTTTTTGTCCATTGACATCTAGAGTGAAGTTATAGTTCTTGTCCATTGACATCTAGAGTGAAGTTATAGTTCTTGTCAGAAAAGAAATGTCTATATACCCAATAAACTACCAGTAATACCAGCTACGCAGGTATGTCCAGCGTATCAAACTTGTACGAAAATGAACACATTGTTTATAGTTTATATCTAAATAGTTCGTAGAATAAAAAATGGTTAATGGGTGTATTGTATGTGTGCTCACACTGAGTTAAATATGCAGCAGGTCTGTGGTCTTAATTGTATAGATATCTGCCCTTTAAAACACACACACACACACACACACATAAATTCTCACCAGAAGGCATAAACAGACTTAAAGACATACACACACACACACACACACACACACAGAGTTAGGCCTAGACTCGTATGCAACATGTGCAAAGGATGAGCACATTATGCTATTGTTTATAGTTTATATCTACACAAGTGAAGCCTCAGACGCGAACTCCATTTAGACGTGGAGTCTAATCTCCATCGCCCTTGCTGGTTAGATGATCTAAAATGGTATAACGAATGTATCCCCATAATATCGATACATGATTGAGATCTGACACATAATCGAACTGGTATTAAGGCTATACGACAACACGGACGACAAGCTAGCAAAGATCGCCAATGCATCAACGTCGTCGAGATAAACCGGATGTACAGTCTCAAGAATACCTTGAAGAATATAAGAAGCAATATCCCCATTGGGGGCCGTCCATAAAGTACGTCACGCTCCGAAGTAGGGGCGGGGGTGTAAGAAAGTGTGACAGTTTGTGACAGGGGGGAGGGGGGTCAGACCAAGTGTGACGTCACATTTTTAAATATAATTTTTTTATGTTATTTCTAATTTAAATTTTTATTTTTTTAGTAAAACTTAATAGTTTTAAAAATAATTTTCAAAAATTTTGTGAAACACTTAAATTAGTTTTATGTCAAAATAGCATGAAATGTGTGTTGTTCACAATTCCTCATGTTAGCTAGGATTTCATATTTCAACGTTTTACCTTCGAGATTCTTTCCTCCTCCAATCCCAATCAACCAAACAACTGATGCAGGGTCGCTTTATCAACTAGGCACAGTAGTGAATATTTTTTTTAATTAAGCATAATTCACAGGTCCACTATAAACATATTCAATATAGCACCAGAGCTGCTCACATAATTTGTCAATCTAGTCCTTTTTTAGTCGCATTGTTTCGTTTCCATTTTTATTATTTAATCACTGGTTGAGGTCAAGTTTCGCGAATCTACTTCTTATTCTGTGTCAATAGAATGCATAATCGGAAGATTATCTCAAAGTTGACCTCACCCATTGTGAATGAAAAGGTAGCAGATAAATGATGTTTATTATATAATTGTCAAGTCTAATTTTTGCAATTTTTTTTTCAAATTTAATTGATTGAGTTACTGTTTCAAAGAATAACCGTGACAACTGTTGACAGTTAGTTATTCTACTATTAAACTCATTTAATAATCTGATAGTTCTTTTAATATTTATATTTTAAGGCAGTTTAATAGTAAAGTGTGTTTTAAGTTTTCGATTAAATTTTAATTAGTTGTTAATTAATTTTTTTTTTGAAAGTGTGACGTACTTTAGGGGGGGGGGGTCCCGAGATTTGTGACACTTTGTGACAGGGAGGAGGAGGGGGGCTCAAAAATGGTCAAAAATAGCGTGACGTACTTTATGGACGGCCCCTTGCGTTATGTCTGCATCAACATAATACAGTGATATGTAGTCTAAAACAGAACCTAGACAAAAACACAATAATAAACAACATACAAACACTCAGAGAAACACTGACTTGATGTTTTTTTATGTCGTTAATGGAAGTATTGAGCAAATAAAATAAACTTACCGCTAGAAAGAGTTAGACCAGGTATGAAAGTAATAAATTAGCCCAGTCCAGACAGGCCAGGTCTCTCTCTATATATTACATGACTTGGTTCAGTCAAGATATAAATGTTGTTTAAGACAGATTGATTGTTCACGCTAGAATGTACACATACACACCCATACACACACACAAACTGAAACACAAATGTTTGTCAAGTTTGTGTTCATAAATGTGTAACAGGTCACGTGATAACACCTTTTCTCTCCCCTCCCCCCCACACACACCCCACTCCCGCTTTTCGGGAACTTGATTTTTTTTTCGCTCTCCATTCATTCAATGTCCGACCAGTTTCGGGTTCAGTTCCCACCCACCCCTCCATTCCCCCTCCATTCCCTCTTTTCCCTTTAAGTTCCCCACCAAACGTTTTTTTTTTAAGATTGGACTCGAGGTATTAAAGAGAAATAATTCAGACCTGGCTCAGACATTTAATTATTCAATAGACCGGGAAGGGAAGGGGGGGGGGTGGGTGGGGTTGTGCTGCTGCAGTTGAATGAATACAGAGGGTCTCAAACGGCGGCAATGGAATGAATATGACCACCTGTCGTTTAAAAATTGTTGAAACAAAATAAGATGTGATTGACAATAGGAAAAACTATTTTTTTAATAGAAAGATTACGTTATAGGAATGTATACACACACACACACACACACACACAAACATTATTCTTAAGATTAAAAAAAATATGGTTTCCGTACGCTGAGGCCCATTAAAAGTAGAGAGCGAGAAGAGAGAGAGAGAGAGTGTGTGAGAGAGAGAGAGAGAGTGAGAGAGAGAGTAAAGAGAGAGAGAGAGAATGAGAGAGAGTAAAGAGAGAGAGAGTGAGAGAGAGTAAAGAGTGAGAGAGAGAGAGAGAGAGTAAAGAGAGAGAGAGAGTGAGAGAGAGTAAAGAGAGAGAGAGTAAAGAGAGAGAGATAGAGAGTGAGAGAGAGTAAAGAGAGAGAGAGAGAGAATGAGAGAGAGAGTAAAGAGAGAGAGAGTGAGAGAGAGTAAAGAGTGAGAGAGAGAGAGAGTAAAGATAGAGAGAGAGTGAGATAGAGTAAAGAGAGAGAGAGTAAAGAGAGAGAGATAGAGAGTGAGAGAGAGTAAAGAGAGAGAGTGAGAGAGAGTAAAGAGAGAGAGTAAAGAGAGAGAGTAAAGAGAGAGAGAGAGAGAGTGAGAGAGAGTAAAGAGAGAGAGAGAGTAAAGAGAGAGAGAGTGAGAGAGAGTAAAGAGAGAGAGAGAGAGAGAGAGAGAGAGAAAGAGAGAAGAACAACGAAATAAAAGAAGTGTAAAGTTAAGGGGAAGAGTGCCTCTCCTGAAATCAGGGACAAGGGGCCGCGTCCGGTTCACCTGCCGTTGATCCACATTTGCCAATATGGAATTTCTTGTAAAAGTAATTTCTCAGAAGTGGGATGGGTTTCATCATAATTTTAAATAAACACAAAGAGTCTGGCATGCTTGCTTTTGGCTATCACATGTCACATGCCAGCCATTGAATTCCCCCACTGCTGTACTTTCGGTTTTATTTTTGAAAAAAAAGTAAAAGTTTGTAACGTTAGACTGTTTACATTTAAGAGTGATCAAATTCTACATCTCCTATACTCTACATCTCCTATACTCTACATCTCCCATACTCCACATCTCCCATACTCTTTATCTCCCATGCTCTACATCTCCCATGCTCTACATCTCCTATACTCTACATGTCCTTTACTCCACATCTCCCATGCTCTACATCTCCCATGCTCTACATCTCCCATACTCTACATCTCCCATGCTCCACATCTCCCATACTCTATATCTCCCATACTCTACATCTCCTATACTCTACATGTCCTATACTCTACATGTTCTATACTCCACATCTCCCATGCTCTACATCTCCTATACTCTACATCTCCTATACTCTACATCTATACTCTACACCTCCCATACTTCACATCTCCTACACTCTACATCTCCCGTACTCTACATCTCCTATACTCTACATCTCACGTACTCTACATCTCCCATACTCTACATCTCCTATACTCTACATCTCACATACTCTACATCTCCTATACTCTACACCCCGTTCTCTAACCCCCGTACTCTAAACCCCACGTACTCTACATCTCCTATACTCTACGTCTCCGATACTCTAATTCTCCTATACTGCGTGAGTCCGTTCAGAACCTCTTCTAAGAAAATATACTATTTCAGTTGTTCAGGGCATAACTAGAACAAACGGTCACTATCAAAATATATTTCAGCAATGTTTTATTTTATCTCAAATATTTTTTTTTAAACTTTAAGTTTATCGGCCACATATTAAAGAGGAAAGTCACACGAATTTTTTTTTTTTTTTTTTTTAAATTATGTGTGACGTAAACAAAAGGGTGTTCACGAGCATCGGCAAACTGTGCACTCATCTGGGGTCACCACTGCAGAGTGACAGGCCGTGTCAAATATTGATGCTGTGAGCTCATGAAGAAATATAAGAGCTCATATAATCACACAACATTCATACGAATAAACGATTATATTATGTGCTCATATGGAGAACTCAGGGCCCCCATATATTGTTTTTAGCCTGGGGGCCCCCCAGTTTAAAAACATTCTGACAACATCTCTGCATATGGCCGCATACAAATAAAAAAAGGATCTGTGTGTATAAATAAAGCTTGATTCAATGTGTTCATCTTTTTTCTACGAAATAGATCGCAATCGTTTTCTATGGAGAGATATATTTACAAAGCAAGTTGTATACGCACTACAGAGACCGACAGATGGTTTTCAAATAGGGAGATCATTATCAGATTATTGTAAGTTGATCGTAGCGATTGACAGTTTGAACTATTTATGAACGAGAGACTAGATGCTAGATTGACAGATTGAACTATTTATGAACGAGAGACTAGATGCTAGATTGACAGATTGAACTATTTATGAACGAGAGACTAGATGCTAGGCTATGAATAACAAACACATTTTTAATTAATCGATGGAGATCAAATATAGGAAATAATCAGCGTTACATTAATAAACATGTATTAATAAACTGTAATGTTAGTTTTTTTTTTATGGATGAGTTGAATTAATAATTTATAGTTTTTCGCAACATTAGGTTAAAAGCAACACATACATCATAACAGAAACGAATATTTTTCAAATTTTATCCACAATAGTATCTAATAATGATTTGAGACAAGATTGAAGATGGTCCAAAGATCAAAACATAAGCCAGAAACAGAGAATCAGTCAAACTCAGTGACAAGTTGAATGGCATACAGTCAAACAGAGTGATAAGTTGAATGGCATACAGTCAAACAGACATAATACAGAAACTGTAGGATAAATAAGATATATATATATATATATACATATATATATATATATATATATATATATATATATAGAGAGAGAGAGAGAGAGAGAGAGAGAGAGAGAGAGAGAATAAAATGAAGAAAATCATTAAAAAACGTCTTTTTGATAAATTCTTTTTAATTAGATTTGATTTCTGCAACGACATTAAAATCAAGAGAAATCTGCTCTAAAGTCCGTATATGATAGGGTCATTTTTATTTGGTAAAATTTAAACGTTAAAAATTGTATTTATTCAAAACGGCTACAGAATGTCGTAAAATCATTGAAGATGAAGCAATAAACCGAAGAGTTTCTTCCAAGTTACAGAAAGGCGTGGAACATGTGTGAGTCGGACGGATGTAATATCCCAGTGCGGACTAATACAAATGTCAGATCGATATAATCAATATCATTTGGTCACTTAATTACACCGTCCCCCAGCTTTTGTTTATTTCTCATCTGTTCAGAAACAGTTATATGACCTCACCACCACATGTTTTATGGTCAGGTTAGGTCACGTTCATAATACACAGTTTTTATATTTTTTTGTATTTTTTTTAACTAAATAACCATTCTTGTCTTACAAACCAAAAAACATTTAAAGTTTTAAAATTTTAAACACGTATTGATTTCAGTTAGTAATACAAAGATTTTATATATATCCTATATTTATAAAATCGTACGTTGTACATTTTTAATAAGTTTACCGTCAATAAAATATCCAGCCAATGATAATCGACTGCCTTCAGATTTCCGGAACAGATTTCGAGGGGTGTAAATTTACAAGATTATGGAGGCGTCATTTTGAAGATGACCACGTTGAGGTGTCACTGTTTTATGGAGGCAGGGCCAGCTTTACAAAGTGCGGGGCCCAGTTTAACGGATGCTTCTATTTTGTTTTTACAATAACAGCTCTTATTATTAATGCTAAATGTAAATTGCGGGGCCCCCTGCCAGGCGCGGGGCCCCATTCGGAGCAATCGATCAAATAGACCTAAAGCCGGCCATCTGTGGAGGCAACACATTATGTGTAGATGTCCATTTCAAAATCAGGCGTTTTCTAGAATATAGCACTCATAAGGATTGGTGTTTTATTTGAAATGTCTATAAAACGAATTATGGGCCAATTGTGTTAAATTCTTAAACCAATCTATATAAATAATAACGGTGTGGGTTCTGTGTTAAATCGAAAGTAAAGAATTAATACAACAGTGTTCCAGTTTAAAATCGTGAAACGTAAACAATAGTAATACAAATCATTAAAAAAAAATCGGATCTGCCCGAAACCAAAAAAAAAAAGCAACCTAGCCTACCGATCAAGCCAAAGGGGATATAAGTCAATGCAATGGTTTTGCAGGGTACAGCTTGTTATTAAGTAAATAATATTCGTATCTCGGGTCGCGAGGTTGTGTTACAAAGTTTTCAAACCACCAGGGAAGATCCAAGATTCTACACACACATTTTTTTTTATTTTTAAACTCACCAGCACAAGATCCTGGCTTGACTTGGCTGACGTAGATCCCCAGACCGAATTCGGATCCGCCCCTGATTGAGAACCCCATAGAATCACCACGTGACCCATAGATGGTGAGCTGTCGTTCTTTGGCCGCCATGCCGCCGATGGGCGGTGTAGCGATGCGACCTGACAGAGAGATTAAAAAAAAAACAACTATTTAATGGCATCACAAGTTATAAAGCCTTCTCAAGCAGAAGCAAGTGATGGCAAATCTACACTAAAAATATGTGCAACATTAGTAAAAAGGAAACAAAAATCTCTGAGTTAACATTTAAATATACTTTAATAAAAAAAAACCCATTATAAACTAATATAAACACAGTCATCGGAACCTTTTATACCCTCAGACTCCGTCCTCGTCATTATACACCCCAAACCCCGTCCCCTGACACATTCTCTCCTAGTCCTACCATGTCCATCTTCCCCAGACAACTCTAAAGTAACAAATAATGTAAATAACAAAATTGAAATCAATGGTAATCCAATCTTTAAATAAGACACACAAATATAATATTAAAAAAAGGTCAAAAAGCCTCTAATGGTCAAATAGCCTCTAAAGGTCAAATAGCCTCTAATGGTCAAATAACCTCTAAAGGTCAAATAGCCTCTAAAGGTCAAATAGCCTCTAATGGTCAAATAGCCTCTAATGGTCAAACAGCCTCTAAAGGGCAAATAGCCTCTAATGGTCAAATAGCCTCTAAAGGTCAAATAGCCTCTAAAGGTCAAATAGCCTCTAATGGTCAAATAGCCTCTAATGGTCAAACAGCCTCTAAAGGTCAAATAGCCTCTAATGGTCAAATAGCTTCTAAAGGTCAAATAGCCTCTAATGGTCAAATAGCCTCTAATGGTCAAAAAGCCTCTAATGGTCAAATAGCCTCTAATGGTCAAATAGCCTCTAAAGGTCAAATAGCCTCTAATGGTCAAATAGCCTCTAAAGGTCAAATAGCCTCTAAAGGTCAAATAGCCTCTAATGGTCAAATAGCCTCTAATGGTCAAATAGCCTCTAAAGGTCAAATAGCCTCTAATGGTCAAATTCGTCCAACTACTCATTTATTTTTCGCAAAAAACCCTCCACGTACAGTTATGTCAAGGGGTACGAACAACTTCTAATTTTCTTCTTGGATAACGAATGATACCTCGGGTTACGAACGAAGGCGAAAGAGAGAAAGAGAGAGAGAGAGAGAGAGAAAGTGAGAGGAGTGAGAGAAAAAGAGAGTGAGTGAGTGAGAGAGAGAGAGAGAGAGACGGAGAGAGAGAGAGAGAGAGAGAGAGAGAGAGAGAGGGTAAATATTAAACTTGGAGACAAACGAAGCGTACAGTAAAGAAGAAAGCCACTCAGTACTAACACAAACTACGGGCCTGGAAGTTGATGACAACGACTTGGAGGAACTGATTGAGGACCAGTGCGGAGAGCTCATCACAAATGAGTTGACTGATGGCCACTGTGGAGAGCTCACCACAGATGAGTCGACTGAGGACCACTGTGGAGAGCTCACCACAGATGAGCTTGAAGAAATTCAAAATGAGCAATTAAATACACCAAAGGAAGAGCCGTGACTATTTCAACTACCAGAATTAAAAAAAAAAATTGAGTCATGTGGGCAACAATTGAATGGTGAAGCCTTCATTGTAAACCAGCATTAAACAAACTTTTTGCAAACAGGGCATAAAACCTGACGCGACAAGTTTCACTTGATTGTTTCTTGAGATTCTCAGTGTCATCTGTCAAGAAACTCCTGAAAACTATGACACAGAAAAGTAAAGAAAGTGACACATTTCCCTATGATCGTTTTCTTGGTAAGAAAGAAAGATTAAATAAAATTATTTCATTTTTTTTACATTAATTTTATTAGGTCGTTTATTTTTCACTTTATTGAATAAAATTTTGTTTCTTCTTTCATTTTGACATGCTCTAACTCTAAAAAAAAAATATAAAAAATGACGCCGTCGAAAGCCTCTAAAGATATTTTAATGTTAAAATTACTTAATCAGGCCTCTGAATATAGAAAAAAGGCTTACATCTACTTACAAGAGAGACTAGAGAGGCTTAGATCTATACAGAAGAGAGGCTAGAGAGGCTTACATCTATACAGAAGAGAGGCTAGAGAGGCTTACATCTATACAGAAGAGAGGCTTACACACATACTTCGACGAATGCTTTAGCCAATGTACCAGCACACATTTAAGAGACTTATATCGAAACCAAGACAAAAATAAATAATTATATTAGAGCCACTTGAAACCAAGAGCTAATAAACCTAATATAAAGAGGCATTCACTTTCATTG
Organism: Bulinus truncatus; assembly: GCA_021962125.1. NCBI lineage: Eukaryota > Metazoa > Mollusca > Gastropoda > Planorbidae > Bulinus > Bulinus truncatus. The sequence goes on from JAGDYQ010000012.1 coordinate 10,891,628, forward strand.
TTGTATAATATAGTTAGCCATTACCATAAGTCATAATTGACGGAAGTAACTCACTGTAAAACACCTGACTGTCTTAAAAAAATCGATTATTTACTTACAGCAGAGGATGAAGACTGATTTATCAATCAATATAAATTAAGGAAATAACTCTCACATTAGTATGAAGCTATTACAACCAGCTTATGATTAAGAAAATAATTCCCAGCATGGCCATCAGCTATTTATTGGGTGTCTGTTTGAATTCAGTTGACGAATGTTAAAATGGGAGTTTAATAACTCGATCACTAATAGAACAAATTATTGTGAAACTAATGACCACTTCCCTCTCCCAATATGTAAAACGTGAAAAAGAAAAGAAAAGAGTAGACATTTTATCTTAGGCCACAGACATCCTCAACTAAATGGTGCCCCTTTTATCCCATCGCTATCAATTTTATGAACCATTACTGAAGAGCCCGATGGGGCCTCAAGGGAAGAGACCCTGATATGTGTTATGTTTTCATTCCCCATGCGGGGCCACGGTATTAGACAACCAGTATTCATACTTTACAGACAGTAGTAGTTAGTATCAAGTAATTGTAAACAACTCACCGGTGTTGGACGGTTTAACCAAATCTTCCTCTCTAGACAGCGCCAAATTATCCTCCCCGTGAAATCCCAACATCCTATCAAATCGCCTCCTCTCGGCTTTGCCCATGGGCGCCCTGATGTAGGTCAACAGTTTGTTCCGTTCCGGCGTGTCGATGATGTCTTTGATGGTCCTGACCAACTTGGTCACATCTTTAGTACGCTGATAGTGTGCCAGACTTTTGTGGAGCGCCACCTGTTCTCTTTCGGTGAGCAACGTGGCAGATAGCCGTTGGAAGTGTCTGACGTATTCTGTAGACATGTTGGGGAAGAAATCACACTTTCCGCTATAACATACACACACTTTTTTTTATTATCAAGAAGTGAAGTTTGAAATATCTTGTTCACTGTTTTCCCTCATCAGAAAATAGCTGCTACATGACGTGAATTAGTTCCCCTTTTTAAATGCAATTAACTTTTAGATGAAGTTTCAACTTCAGTAAAAAATAGAATTAACAACTTGAACACACGGTCAGCATAAAATAAATAATTCCAGCCGTAACTTTGTTACATTAGTCACTCACTACAGGGACAAGTGTCACGCTGTCGATATCTCCACAACAAACCTTGCTCCAGCTGTTGTTGACTTCTTTTGTAAGAGATCGTTACAGGTCACGTGCTCAGCACACACACCCAAACACTCACACTCACACACAAACATATGTGCTCACCCAAATAAAAAGCGAAACTGAAAAAAAAAAAGTAATAAACGAAAACAATCCAACCAATAAAAACCAACAACAACCTAAGTCAACAAGTCAAGCTGGTTTAGTGCAACACACGCATGACAACACAGACGAGCGCAAATACTTAGGACTCACTCGGCGAGGAGATACCGCGCTTAAGTTTTAACTCTCGCAACACGCACCTGGCCAAGGCCAGACCGCGCTGACAGTAAGTCGGGGGGGGGGGGTCCATGTATTATAAATGGCGCCTCAGTGCTCGCCTATCAGCGATTGTTGGCCAGTTTCCTTTCCATCAAAGTGTGTGTACTCACTTTCAGCTCAGGCGCAGTTCAGAGTTTGGGGAAATGGGGGAAGGGGGGGCGTCGTACAAACACACATCTATTTGCATATAATGGTTTCGTGTTGTACTTAACGTGTACCATTGTTTCAGTCGGGTCAGTAATCCATGGGCGTGGCGTGACTGAGGAGGAAACCAAAAACTATTGATCAGGGCGTGAGATTATAATTTCAGATACGAGTGACGCGTTGTTGTATGAGAGGGTTATATATAATCTGGTCTCTCTGCATAGTAATGATTATATCTGTTAAAGTAAACAGTGACATTTTTAAGATAGATTGATTTCATTGTCATTGAGTTCAAATATCTATTCATCTAGATATCTATCTACCTACATATCATCCTATTATATATGTTAAAGTAAACAGTGACATTTTTACTTGTGAAGATAGAGAGATTTCATTGTCATTGAGTTCAAATATCTATTCATCTATATATCTATCTACCTACATACCTACCTACCTGTCTGTCTATCTATCTATCTGGCTGTATGCACATCTCCCTACTTCCACTAATATGTCTGTCTGTCTGCCTGTCTCTTTCATTCTCCCCGTTGGTCTAGTCTTACCTTTATTAGTCTGTCTGTGTTAATCTTTCTAACTTTTATTCCTTTGAATGGATATTCCGAAAATATACTACATCGGCTCTGCAATCTTATTATCTATTCATGAATCTTAATAAATTTTGAACTGTTAGGCTATAAATTATTCAAACCTAGTACATCCGGAAAAATCAAACCATTAATGAACAACAACACACGTGTAAATCTACGGTATATAGAATCCGGAACAATTAAATATTGATCCGTTGGCAATGTAGCTGTACAGTAATCAGATCTGAGATTTTAAAACACAATAGAGTGTTTATCTTATTGCAAAGCTTAATATAGATCACAGAATGTCTATCTGTCTTTCTAATCTATCTATCTATCTATCTATCTATCTATCTATCTATCTATCTATCTATCTATCTATCTATCTATCTATCTATCTATCTATCTATCTATCTATCTATCTATCTATCTATCTATCTATCTATCTATCTATCTATCTATCTGTCTGTCTGTCTGTCTGTCTGTCTCTTTGTATGTCTATCTATCTATCTATCTATCTATCTATCTATCTATCTATCTATCTATCTATCTATCTATCTATCTATCTATCTATCTATCTAACTATCTATCTATCTATCTGTCTGTCTGTCTGTCTGTCTCTCTGTATGTCTATCTATCTATCTATCTATCTATCTATCTATCTATCTATCTATCTATCTATCTATCTATCTATCTATCTATCTATCTATCTATCTATCTATCTATCTATCTATCTATCTATCTATCTATCTGTCTGTCTGTCTGTCTCTCTGTATGTCTATCTATCTATCTATCTATCTATCTATCTATCTATCTATCTATCTATCTATCGGTCTGTCTGTCTGTCTGTCTTTCTATATGTCTGTCTGTCTGTCGTTATTTGTCCTTCCATCAGCCCGTGTTTATCCTTCTTCCGTTTGCCCTTCTGTTTGTCTGTCTCTGTGACTGGGTAACTCTATGTATGTGATGTGGGTTGTATATATGAAATAACATGAAAACTACATGTTATAGTCACTGTCCATGACTGCATGTTATCATACTGTTGGCATCTTATGATTGCCGTTAACTTTTACCTTTTAATAATTTGTTATAGCCTACACACCGTGGCGATAAAACAAAACCCAAGGTTGCAGGTGTGCTGACACACACACACACACACACACACACACACTCATGTCAACAATCAATAAAAACATCATTCTACGCCCCATTCAGTCGGTAAATGATACCACATCATTTATTATTGCCATCCCCCGTTTATCACAAAGTCAAGAAGTTGGTTCACTGACAATATATATATATTTTCTGATTCTTATGTTCACTGTACACTGATGTATAGATTATAATGAAAACATTGATGGCATGATATTTAATTACAAGAACATATTATTTTATCTTGAACGAAAAGAATAGACCCTGGGGGGGGGGGGGGGGCATTTTTAAACTTACTAGTACCAAAAAAAATGTTTTTGCAAGAAATTTTTTTTTTGTTTCATTACATCAAAAAACCTTATTTCTTATCATTGTTAAGGAAACTGACTCATGTTTTCTGACTCCAGTTCGATGACACCTATTTGCTGACTCATGTTCTCTGACTCATGTTTTCTTACTCCTATTTGCTGACTCGTTTGATGACACATATTTGCTGACTCATGTTTGATGACTCCTGCTTGATGAACCTATTTGCTGACTCCTGTTTGCTGACTCCTGTTTGATGACACCTATTTGCTGACTCCTGTTTGATGACACCTATTTTCTGACTCCTGTTTGCTGACTCCAGTTTTCTGACTTCTATTTGCTGACTCCAATTTCTGACTCCAGCTTGATGACTCCTGGGTTAAACAATAAATCATGACGACTGACCATAAACACTGACCATTAGCTCGTGAGTCACCCGACAACAAATGACGACGTCATGTACTCAGTAGCGGCCTCACCAGCAGGCCTAAAAGTGAGCATAGACATACGAAGTTTTGTACAAACTGTAAGGTGAACCGGGGGGGGGGGGAACAAATGAATCAGAACGTTTGGCTGTAGAGGATGCAAACCTTGTCAAATGAAATGTTTGCAGAAATTAAAATGAGTTATCCATTTCCACCAGTTTGATTCTTACTTGAAACAAATCTTAACTACTCACGTATTTTGAACTTTTTTGAAAAATCGTATAACTGACTGATCATTTTTATTTAAACCCCACCACCCACGAACACCCCTCGTTTTTTAATAGAGACTTTGCCAGTGTTCTGTTGTCGTTCATCGAACTGGTGTATAACTGTAGAGGAGTATAGTTCAAACAGTACACTTGAAATTTCGTTGTTTTTTTTTTTTCATAAAAGATTATTCATGAGCGGCACGATGAGTTAAACACGCGGTTCTCAGCCTGTGTTAAACGTACTCAAAGGGGGTACAAGAAAGCTTATTCAGGGTTAAGCATAGACATGTAATTATCTTTAAAGAAAAATAAAAATTTAAATAATTTACTTATAAGGGGTCCCGACGGACAAACTTTCACAGCCTTAGGGGTAGAGTAGCGAAAAAAAAGGTGAGAACCGAGAAGATAAACAAGCATGAAGCGTGCAAGGTAGGTAATTCATCTTTTGATAGTCTGGTCGATTCGATCGTATTGCCTCCCTTGTACCAGTTAACAAACGATATGAAGAAAATACTATCAGTTTCAATGAATGAATGGATCAATCGATCAGTCTGCAATTGAGTCAAGCTGTCTTTAACTTTATCAGCGATATCAGTATTGTTGATTTGTGTGGCCGGTTAAAACATTTAACAAGTTGATGCAATCAAAAGAGAATTTATCTCCCTTGTTTCATAAATGTAACGTTAGCTGCATTATTTCAACTACGGCCTGGATGTATTGAACTAATACTCACCTATTTAATATTGAAGCCTGTATTTAAGTATAAGGAAGACATTTGAAAGGTGTACAACGACTAATAATAATAATTTGATTCACTTAGTCAATCAATATATCTAAATATCTATCCGTTTGTCCGTTTTTATGAAAAAAAATAACGTATACATTTAAGTAAAATTCAGGGTCGGATTAAGGTTAATGCTGGATGATATCCAAAACAGGATTTAAAAGACAAAGGGAAGTGTATTATGTCTTCTCCACATTTTCACATCCAAGTAATAAGCCTGGTTTCAGAAGAAGCAATGCGTTCATCAGATATATTGCGTTTTTAGAGCATTTTCGAAAAAAAAATGCTCTATTGTCCCCGTTTTGTCTGTCCGTCCGTGTACACCCTAGATCTCAACAACCATAAGTCCTAGACCCATGATGTATATATCATTTTGTAGGTCTTGGCCTGCCAAGAAATGACTTTTTTCCATTTCGCGATCTGACCTATCAGGGCCGTAAAAGGGGCCTTAGTACCGTTTTTTTTTAACTATATAAGCTATATTAATAAAGGATCGCTATATCTCAGCAACTATAAGTCCTAGACCCATGATGTATATATCATTTTGTAGGTCTTGGCCTGCCAAGTGTACATGAAAAGTCCATTTTGCGATAGGACCTCTGAGGGCCGGGCTTCAGGGCTCCTAAGGGGCTTATATATTATATATACACCTTGTACGTTCAATAACCCGTTCATTTGGTGCGAAATACTGCAGCACGTAGTTTCACCAAGATTTATTAAGAAACTCATCAAATGAAATAGTAAGCTTGTGTTCTGAGTTTAATTGAAAGTATCAGAGCTATGCAACAATTGACGGAGTTTTCGGACGATTAAATGAATATAATTTCGAATGTTTTCAATTATGAGTCCTATTTCAGTAACCACAAACCACTTGTAGTTAGATTTAAGAGACAATAATTTTTTTTCAAATATAAAGAAACGTCTTTATAATTTATTTTTTACAGATATATGCATTACACAATTGAATTTATAAACATTTCCAAAATTTACAAATATTTACTGAAAGATAGCATACGTACTGATACATAACATGAAAATGCGCTAACACGTCCTGTGTCCAGAATGGAACAGGCTTAATTGCTTGTTTTTCTATCAAGCAATGTATACATATAATCCATCCATCCATCTATCTATCTATCTATCTACCTATCTATCTATCTAATCTATCTATCTATCTATCTATCTATCTATCTATCTATCTATCTATCTATCTATCTATCTATCTATCTATCTATCTATCTATCTATCTATCTATCTATCTATCTATCTATCTATCTATCTATCTATCTATCTATCTATCTAATCTATCTATCTATCTATCTATCTATAAGTGACTAACTGACTGTGACCTCTCTGTTGAAGTGTGTAAGTGCTCACCACAAACTTTGTATGTCGAAATATTGATTGTATCATTCCTAGGAATGTTGCCAATGTTCAGTCACTCACCTATCTATTATTCTTTTATCTCCTGCAAACTTTAAGTGAGTGTGTGTCACGGTTAAGGTGTTCCACATTTTCATTGCAGCCAAAGTGGCACTGTCTATGATTTACAGGTGTTAATGATTCATTGGTTGATACGTCTGACAGTTACATGACATATTTTTACAATGCTATATTTAATAATGTCTTATATTTGAACACTTTACTTTAAGTTCATTATGTTGATGTCAGGTTTCAAGTGATGGCATAAAATCTATATGATTCAACGCAAAAAAAAGTGTTTAAAAAATTTAATTTTAATAAAACACTTGATACTGGGCATCTGATTCAATATTTAAAACAAAACATTATCATATTTGAAAAAACGTAATGTGGTGATAACATCACTTTGAAAATATCATATATAATCATCATATAATAATTATTATTTGCAGCTTTAAAATTTTAAGTAAAGAAAATAAATAAAAAAAACGTATGACGAAGAAAACGATTGGACAATTCATTGAAAGGGGCGGTCCTCAAATTTGTGCCATTTGCAATCCACCAATGAATCTACTTGTTTTTTTTTTTGGCGACCTACTTCATAAAAAAATAAAAAAAAGGAAAGAAAGAATAGAATAGAGAAAAAAATAATTGTATTAAAGAAAGAGTTTACTAGGAGCAGCACAAGTATGTAATTGATTGTGCAATTGATTGTGTAATTGATTGTATGATTGTTGTATTTTAGGCGAACTACTTCAAATCTGTTCGCGACTCAATTCAAATCTGACTAGCCAGATGCATGTACTCAAGTTGACTAGACAGTTGCATGAACTCAAGTTGACTAGACAGATGCATGTACTCAAGTTGACTAGACAGATGCATGTACTCAAGTTGACTAGACAGATGTATATACTCAAGTTGACTAGACTGATTCATGTACTCAAGTTGACTAGACTGATTCATGTACTCAAGTTGACTAGACAGATGTATATACTCAAGTTGACTAGACTGATTCATGTACTCAAGTTGACTAGACTGATTCATGTACTCAAGTTGACTAGACAGATGTATATACTCAAGTTGACTAGACAGATGTATATACTCAAGTTGACTAGACAGATGTATATACTCAAGTTGACTAGACAGATGTATATACTCAAGTTGACTAGACAGATGTATATACTCAAGTTGACTAGACAGATGTATATACTCAAGTTGACTAGACTGATTCATGTACTCAAGTTGACTAGACAGATGTATATACTCAAGTTGACTAGACAGATTCATGTACTCAAGTTGACTAGACAGATGTATATACTCAAGTTGACTAGACTGATTCATGTACTCAAGTTGACTAGACTGATTCATGTACTCAAGTTGACTAGACAGATGTATGTACTCAAGTTGACTAAACATTGATATGTTCATTGAATTAACAATCAACAAGTTTTATCATTTATGCAAGTGTTAAATTCACTTTCTATTTCTTCTAACAAATCGAGTAGTATCTTAAGTTGAGTTAATTGCTCTCGGCTCAGACTCTAAAATTGACTTCCTTTTACTGAGATAAAAAATGAAATTATCAAAGTTTCCCCCCCCCCCCGCCCCTATTCTTGGACAAATTAAGTATTTCCCGAGGCGTACCAACCATCACCCCCCCTCCTCTACAGATACGTCGCTGAAATCGAGTGCAGTTTTCTTTGAGTTTGAAGACCGGGAGAAATTAATGTCTCTTTTAATTAGATTAATTAAACGCCCTTTGGTGTTTTGAAACTTAAAGATTTAACGCGGAGCACAGCAAATGTAATCTTTTAGTTACAAAGGTTGAATAGAAGTAAAACTCATCACAACTAATTGTGACGTGCTGTACGAAGTGAGTCGTTAGCCATCGCTAGCTTTGGCGCATGTATTTCAGACCGGATGTGACATCATCATACACCTGAAAATTCCCTTTGAGCGCACTGGAAAATGAATTATAGAGCCGGAAGTAGTGGACTGGTTTCTTTAAAAATGTTTAAAGCCTACTCAAATGGCAGGGTCACCGCTAGAATGGTGCAACCTAGATTTATGTCAGGGGGCCCCAACTCATGGGCCCCATCGGGTACAGTAATTTGGTACAAAACGACATAGAAAGTGGTAGGGTGTGTTTTATCAGAGTGACCACAGCTGGTTGAAATTGTTGATAGGGATGGGGGGGGGGGATATTAGCTGGCAGCAGCCCTGCATATCGACTGCAGTATTTAGTAAAAACAAAGTTCCCTCAACCCTAACGGGCCATCGGGGAAGATGAAGTGTAGTATTCATCTGTTTCTATAACCTCGGCATATGAAGGGGTTATGTGGTTAGCACAACGCCCAGCCGCCTTTACTTCCCCAACTTAAAGTTAGGTACCCATTTAAAGCTGGGTGGACTTGGGGACTTTCACCAGGACCTGAACAAATCCCAAGGTTCTCCTTACGATTCGAACCCGGGATCCTCCGGTCGACAGTCGAGCGCTCTACACCGCAAGACCATCCGTATTTATGTGGTACTTTTATTAAATTATTGATGGAGACATTGTGGATGGCACATGAAAGCAGAAGGTTTCTTCCCCCCCCCCCCACCCTCTTCCCTCCCATAAAACCTGAGACATTTGCGTCCAAACAAATCAAAAATTAAAGTTTCTAATGATCTTAGAATCGTTACTCTGAAATTTCGTTTGAAATTCGCAAAATTAATTTTTTTGTTATTAATAATCTAAATAATTTCTTAGCAAACTAAAAATTCTGCTAAAACATTATTATATGTTAAGCAACGGTGCCTTACTCAAATATGACTAAAACCCGTCATAGAATGACTTTATATTTATTAAAATCTCTTTGTATTTATTTAAATTGTTTCATTTCCGTACATAAAATGTATACTGCAGGCATATGTTATGCCGAAATGTCCTGCAATGCGTCGTCTGGAAATCTTGCAAGATATTGCAGCTTAGGTCTACGTTCAGAGTGGGACGGATGGCCGAGTGGTGTAGATACGTGATGGCCAAGTGGTGTAAATACTTGATGGCATGGCCGAGTGGTGTAGATACTTGATGGCTCACGCGTAGACAACTCTGTTATTTACCAGAAATCTTCCATGCGATGGGTATTATGGCAAATACGACCACAAGTACTACCCAAGCTATATGGACAAGTACACTCACATTTACACGTGTACAAATAAGACTTAAGTGCAAAATACCCAAGGTGCAAATACGAGCACAAGTACCCAATGTGCCAGTACAAGTACAATTACTCTCCAAAAATGTACTCAAATACAGGTAATACTTAAGTACAGGTACCTGGTACCCCCCCATCTGTGCTCTCTACTCCATAAGTTAAATTAACCTACATATTTAAGGCTGGGTGCCACAAGACGATATTTATTCAAACTGTCTTTAAACCGGCGGGGTTGAAAAGACTTGTTTCACGTTTAGCGAGCTATATTTAGCAACACACCCGCAGGAGGGGGAGTTTTTCACACATGCGCTTTCTCATTGAGTAAGAAGAGAACTCGTCTCTCTCGAGAGTCTATTTATAGCCACGTGAGTCACCCATAGGTAGCTTACTAGCTTCTTATCACAGCCTTGAGGTCTATTTACTCCTATCAGTGTTTATTTAGGTTAATTTCTGAAAAGGTCGGATATAAGAATAGCATGATCTTTTTTTGTCTATCAGTACGACACAGTCGGCTCGCTGAGGAGGAGGGGGGAGGGAGGGGAGGGGACGACGACGGAGAATGCGTGAAGATACGTTAGGTTAGGTAAACATGTACATCTACATACCGATAGATGCAACAACGGTAGCTATGCCGGCAAGGTGGAGCTCTCCCTTGTCTACGGAAAGAAAACGGAAGTGTCTAATGGTAAACAAGTTGATATAGGGACTGTGGGATTAAATAAAATATGGCTGTGCTGGGTACACGCCCCCATGTGGAGGGGGGGGGTCATAGGTGCAACACCTAGCAGGGGAAACAGCACATACCTATAAATGCATGTTGATTTTTTCCAAATAGATCTTCGGGAGTTTGATGTTGAGTCATATTATAAATGTATTATTAATGTCATACGTCAACTGCATTAAGGGGGAATACAGCACGAGATGATATCATAATTATCACTGGTTCAGATATCGGTAAAGATTTTTGTGTGTGTGTGTCTTATCTTAGGTCCCAATGTCCAGTCAACTCGGCATTTGCCATTAGCCCCGAGTCACGACCTTAAAACGTTATAGATGCCAATGATAATACACTGACCTTTGACATAGATCAGCTCGAGGTCTAAGAGAACATATTTTATTCAATGTATCGATATTTTAAGAAATAAATTTAAATTAATGAAAATAATAATCTCTATTAGGCCACCATTGACAGAGACTGTAGCCAGCCCCGTAGCGTGAAAATTCTACAGCAGGGGCCAGGCATTCTACAGCAGGGGCCAGCCATTCTACAGCAGGGGCCAGGAAATAGCCTTGTTAAAGTTTGGTCTTCGGTAACATCTCTGTAGCAACCCGTTGGACGAGATAGGGAATCTCAAAATGTATGCCCTAAACACAATGCATAATTTATAATAATATATTTATGTTTATTGGGGTGTTGTTTGGAGGTGGGTGGTGGTAATCGGGGGATGGGGTGTGTCTACTTGGCTGCCGCAAGCTTATCATGAGCAGTTTTCTCACAATCTCGATGAGCACACCCATGTTTCATTTGTTCGACCTATATACATAACGTTATGTTACGCGCCAAAATTGAAATTCCTTCAAAATCTGCGCACCAACCAATATCTCATGTTGCACACATCCTTCGAAAAAATCAGACGAAACATTGATGTCTGTAAAGATGATGTCTCCATCTCTGTAAATATGATGTCTCCGTGAGAATGTAGTCTTTGCAAAGATATCGTCTCTGTAAAGAGAATGTCTCTATATCTGTAAAATATGATCACTAACATTACTTCCTCTAAATAGCACACAAGCTAAAATCTTTGGCCCCCCCGACCGTCTGCAAAATAATAGAAGTATCTTTATTTCACGAGAGATGGACAATAAATGAAAGGGGAGGGAGGGGGGGAGTGTTGGTGATAAAAAGGTTTTTTTTCTTTTTTTGTTTGTTTTAAATTATTACTATTGTTAATACGCAAAACCCATCAAGCGACTTACAGGTTTAGCACATCTAAGGAAAGATAACGTAGTTTTTTTTTTCAAATGTTTAAAATAGAGTTGTCTTTCCCCATAAGATCCATAACATTTGAATGTGGAGATTAACCCATCGTGGTGGGGAGGGGGGGGGAGAGAGAGAGAGAGAGAGAGATAGATAGATAGATAGATAGAGAGAGAGAGAGAGAGAGAGAGAGAGAGAGAGAGAGAGAAAGAAAGATGGTAATGCATTAAACAAACTAAAAATAGCTGATAATCTAGTTTTTGTGAAGATTGCACTGACGCTCCTGCAGCGAGCCCAGTACGCCACACTGTTATGAGTGATGACATAACTGATAGAAGATTAGGGAAATATAAAATGTCATGCAGAAACATCAAAGTTTTTTTTTTTTTGTTTTTTGCGAAACTGATCGCATAGTTTGATGAGCAGCTTGGACGTCATTGCAACACAGTTGGCCAATGTAGTTGGTCAATACAGTTGGTCAATGTAGTTGGTCAATACAGTTGGTCAATGTAGTTGGCCAATACAGTTGGTCAATGTAGTTGGTCAATACTATTGGTCAATGTAGTTGGTCAATACAGTTGGTCAATGTAGTTGGTCAATACAGATGGTCAATGTAGTTGGTCAATACAGTTGGTCAATGTAGTTGGTCAATACAGTTGGTCAATGTAGTTGGTCAATACAGTTGGTCAACGTAGTTGGTCAATACAGTTCGTCAACGTAGTTGGTCAATACAGTTGGTCAATGTAGTAAGTGATATTTGATGATTTTAAAAACAGAATATCCCAAAGAAATGTGTTAGTGAAAGGACGGACCAAGTGGTTCGAAACTCCAAATATCTCAGCGGCTGTGCCCGATAATGCCGAGAGTGTTTGGTGTGAATAATAATAATGACTTTCGGTGCTCAGTCTTGACGTAACTAATAAGGGTCTAGGGCTATGGGCAGTGCATAGACGTTCCACTTTGAGCGTTTCTTCGTCCATTAGGCGCCTGAAAGTAGGCATACATACGTAGGCACATGTACGTGGACACTCATACATAGACACACACACACATAGGAACGCATACTTATGCAAGTATGATACACATAGGCAAACACACATGTGGGCCCATACATACGTACACATACATAGTCACACATAGGAATACGTACACACTGGCACATTGCATAGGCACACATACATAGGCATACAAATATAAGCACACATGCATAGGCACACAGACACAAATAGGAACACATACATACATAGACACAAAAACATAAGCACACATTCATAGGCAGACACAAATAGGAACACATACATACATAGACACAAAAACATAAGCACACATTCATAGGCAGACACAAATAGGAACACATACATACATAGACACAAAAACATAAGCACACATTCATAGGCAGACACAAATAGGCACACATACATAAACACACATACACACGCACACTAACCTAACACCCGAATATACATAGACAAATATGTAGATACGCTTCTTAGCCGGTCTTAGGTTTTGGTTGGAGGCCATAGGAAGAGACTAAATGATATTTTGGGGCCTCTAATCAAATGTGGCAGCCGGGGTGCCCTGATAGCTTCAGATGTAATACCAACATGAACTGGCTAAAAGTCCATTTGGGAGAGAGAGCCAATAGGAATAGTTTAATGGGTCTACATACGATACACATAAACATAGAATCTCAGATACATAGACAAACATATCTTAGACACTACATATAACTACATTCATAAATACTTATATACATATATACTTACATAAATATATACTTACATTCATACATACTTACATTCATACATACATACTTACATACATACTTACATACATACTTACATTCATACATACATAAATACATTCTTACATACAATACTTAAATGCTTACATATATACATACATACATACATACATACATACATAATACTTACATACTTACATACATGGTAACATGATTCGCATCATGCCAAAGCAAGTACAGAAGAATAGCTTAGATTATAAACTAAATATGTAAAAAATAAAAACATTTTATGAACCAAAATTGACCAGGGACCCATTTAACGACAGAAAACGGTAACAAGAAAAAAGTAAATGTTTAATGCGTAGGCTGTGTAATATACATAGACATATACACATAGACATTTCCCGTGGAACACGATACAATTCTATCAGATAAACAACGTCAATAATAAGTCAAAAACGTCTAATCAGTTTGTTGTTAAAACGACTTTAATTTCTTCAGCATCAAAGTTTAAAATATTTTTGGAGCGATACCAAATAAACAACAACAATTGCACGAATCTAGTTTCCGTTAACCATCTAGCGACCACCGGCTGACTCAAGACTACCAGGAAGTTGAATGACGTCAGAGCAGCCAACTCCCCAATTTTTTATTAAAGTATTTATAGGAATTAAACAGTTTTTGGTGTTAATTATTTTATTCAGAAAATTTACTGATCCTCAGCACTTTGTCAACAATTAGGCAGATCTTATTTCTCGAAATTTAATTATATCTTACTTCTCGACATTTAGATAGTACTTACTTCTCGAAATTTAGTTATCTCTTACTTCTCGACATTTATATAGCACTTACTTCTCGAAATTTAGTTATATCTTACTTCTCGACATTTAGATAGTACTTCTCGAAATTTAGTTATCTCTTACTTCTCGACATTTAGATAGTACCTACTTCTCGAAATTTAGTTATCTCTTACTTCTCGACATTTAGATAGTACTTACTTCTCGAAATTTAGTTATATCTTACTTCTCGACATTTAGATAGTACTTACTTCTCGAAATTTAGTTATCTCTTACTTCTCGACATTTAGATAGTACCTACTTCTCGAAATTTAGTTATCTCTTACTTCTCGACATTTAGATAGTACTTACTTCTCGAAATTTAGATAGTACCTACTTCTCGACATTTAGATAGTACTTACTTCTCGACATTTAGATAGTACTTCCTTCTCGACATTTAGATAGTAATTACTCCTCGACATTTAGATATTACTTCTCGACATTTAGATGGTAATTACTTCTCGACATTTAGATAGTACTTACTTCTCGACATTTAGTTATCTCTTACTTCTCGACATTTAGATAGAACTTACTTCTTGAAATTTAGTTATCTCTTACTTCTCGACATTTAGATAGTACCTACTTCTCGAAATTTAGTTATCTCTTACTTCTCGACATTTAGATAGTACTTACTTCTCGACATTTAGATAGTACTTACTTCTCGACATTTAGATAGTAATTACTCCTCGACATTTAGATATTACTTCTCGACATTTAGATGGTAATTACTTCTCGACATTTAGATAGTACTTACTTCTCGACATTTAGTTATCTCTTACTTCTCGACATTTAGATAGTACTTACTTCTCGAAATTTAGTTATCTCTTACTTCTCGACATTCAGATAGTACCTACTTCTCGAAATTTAGTTATCTCTTACTTCTCGACATTTAGATAGTACTTACTTCTCGACATTTAGATAGTACTTACTTCTCGACATTTAGATAGTACTTCCTTCTCGACATTTAGATAGTAATTACTCCTCGACATTTAGATATTACTTCTCGACATTTAGATGGTAATTACTTCTCGACATTTAGATAGTACTTACTTCTCGACATTTAGTTATCTCTTACTTCTCGACATTTAGATAGTACTTACTTCTCGAAATTTAGTTATATCTTACTTCTCGACATTTAGATAGTACTTCTCGAAATTTAGTTATCTCTTACTTCTCGACATTTAGATAGTACCTACTTCTCGAAATTTAGTTATCTCTTACTTCTCGACATTTAGATAGTACTTACTTCTCGAAATTTAGTTATCTCTTACTTCTCGACATTTAGATAGTACTTACTTCTCGAAATTTAGTTATCTCTTACTTCTCGACATTTAGATAGTACTTACTTCTCGAAATTTAGTTATCTCTTACTTCTCGACATTTAGATAGTACCTACTTCTCGAAATTTAGTTATCTCTTACTTCTCGACATTTAGATAGTACTTACTTCTCGAAATTTAGATAGTACCTACTTCTCGACATTTAGATAGTACTTACTTCTCGACATTTAGATAGTACTTCCTTCTCGACATTTAGATAGTAATTACTCCTCGACATTTAGATATTACTTCTCGACATTTAGATGGTAATTACTTCTCGACATTTAGATAGTACTTACTTCTCGACATTTAGTTATCTCTTACTTCTCGACATTTAGATAGAACTTACTTCTTGAAATTTAGTTATCTCTTACTTCTCGACATTTAGATAGTACCTACTTCTCGAAATTTAGTTATCTCTTACTTCTCGACATTTAGATAGTACTTACTTCTCGACATTTAGATAGTACTTACTTCTCGACATTTAGATAGTAATTACTCCTCGACATTTAGATATTACTTCTCGACATTTAGATGGTAATTACTTCTCGACATTTAGATAGTACTTACTTCTCGACATTTAGTTATCTCTTACTTCTCGACATTTAGATAGTACTTACTTCTCGAAATTTAGTTATCTCTTACTTCTCGACATTCAGATAGTACCTACTTCTCGAAATTTAGTTATCTCTTACTTCTCGACATTTAGATAGTACTTACTTCTCGACATTTAGATAGTACTTACTTCTCGACATTTAGATAGTACTTCCTTCTCGACATTTAGATAGTAATTACTCCTCGACATTTAGATATTACTTCTCGACATTTAGATGGTAATTACTTCTCGACATTTAGATAGTACTTACTTCTCGACATTTAGTTATCTCTTACTTCTCGACATTTAGATAGTACTTACTTCTCGAAATTTAGTTATCTCTTACTTCTCGACATTCAGATAGTACCTACTTCTCGAAATTTAGTTATCTCTTACTTCTCGACATTTAGATAGTACTTACTTCTCGACATTTAGATAGTACTTACTTCTCGACATTTAGATAGTACTTCCTTCTCGACATTTAGATAGTAATTACTCCTCGACATTTAGATATTACTTCTCGACATTTAGATGGTAATTACTTCTCGACATTTAGATAGTACTTACTTCTCGACATTTAGTTATCTCTTACTTCTCGACATTTAGATAGTACTTACTTCTCGATATTTAGATATAAATTACTTCTCGACATTTAGATTTGTGAAGTCCCTTAAGAAAGGGATCTTTATTTCGTAGATCCTATAAACCACTATGGGACTATTTTTGTAATGCCCTTCTTTCACCCCCCCCCCCACCGTTTCCCACCTTCCCTGGGGGAGAAGGATGCTTTGTAAAAGTGATTTGACCCAACACAGAACAACAATCTGTATAAAAAATAATACTGGCATTTGCATCAATGATTCAGTCGTTGGTGTATCGAATTATTGTTTTGGTTGTGCAAACTTTCTGAAGACCATGCCAAGTTTACTCCCCGTGTTTCCATATTTTTCTTTTCGTCTTTATTTGCTTTTTGATTTCGGGTGAAAAACGAAAGTCAGTGAGTGAAGCGTAGAAATGTCAAGTTCAGTGGATAGATAGCAAATGACAGCCCCGGTAAAGAGCCGAAGGTCGCGGTGACATAAAATGGAGATGGAATTCCTGATCTATAAATAATGATGAAAACAATCAAGTGGCAAGTTCTTAATCCTGATTTATGATTAGCAAAAGAGCTCGGCGTCAAATATTTAATCATGATTTATAACAAGTGATAAAGTCTATGCACAGTCTTCAGTATAAAAAACAACACTGAAACATAACAACACAGCAATGTAACACAGCAACATAACAACACGGCAAAATAACAACACAGCAACATAGAACACAGCAACATAATGTCTGTGTAGAATTTGATCAAAATTAGAAACCAAAGTAATTCCCATGGTTTCTTTACTAACTGAGCGTTTGTCATTGTACATTGATTTGGAATAAAGTAGATTTGGGGTTTTTATCTCACAACTGAGACAGTCCACAGAACACACAAAAAGTTTTGTTAAGCTTATTATTAAATATTTCATACATAAGGAAACCCATTGTCTTTCTAAAGATCCCATTCAATAAATTAACCGTGTTATACATTGCTCAACAATGCTCACTGTAGATCTGCTGGTAAAACGTCAGGCTGACCCTCCGCCCCCCCACTCACCCACCGCTCCGATTCTCAACCCTCCCCCACCCTCCCCCATCCTGGGGTATATCGCAACGAACACTTCGAGACGGCGATACGAGGCGCCATTATTTCGCAATTCACCGCCTTGTCTGATTGCCAGTTGAGGTTTCCCTCACATCTTCCCTTTCCCCTTGACACTATCTTAGCTCCTGACCCCCCTACCCCCCGAGTCACCGACTACCAGGACCAGAAAAAAAAAACCCAACAACAAACAAACAAATAACAGCACATTAACGGTTTTTTTTAGGTTTGGGATATTCACTCATTCCTGTGTTTTCTAACGGATTAGCCTTTACACAATGCCAAGCTATAGCTTCCTCGTTTCTTTTTTTTTTTAACCCACCCCTTCTCATTTTCACCTCTTCACAGTTATAGAGTTTCTTCCCCTGTTTTAAAACCCTAGCTGTTGAACTCGACGAGTCTCTTGCCATTATTATCATCAAAAAAGATAAAGTTCTATATTTAGAACATCACGTGCACATAACCAGGGTAGATAACCTTTTGGGAATAAAAAAAAATATAAAAAGAGAAAGAGAGTAATCGGCTCTTGGTGACGGAAACAACAGGTGCTGTGGGAGTTACCTTTTCATTAGGGTACACTTTGTTAGTCGGTGCGTGAGTGAGTGCGTTTGCGAAAATAGGAACAGAGTACCGGGGGGGGGGAGGGGGGACACGAATGAAAAAAAGTAGAAAGAAAGGAAACATGCAATTTCAACGGCGTAAATAGATTTTGTGCAACTCAGGGCGTATGCTATACCCCCCCCCCTCTTTTTTTCAAAACACGAACGCCTTTAAAGTAAAAAAAAAAATATTGAAATTCGAACATCCGACAAGTTTTTTTCTGCGTTTATAATATTTTATAGTCCAGACCCTCTGCGATCATGATATCTCTATGCCATGTATGACATTTATCTGTGTGTTGAAATTGAATGTGTGTGTGTGTGTGTGAAGTCTCTATAAGGATGAGATCCTATAAACCATTAATGGTAAGGTGCACTTCTTTCATCCCCACCATAGCCGATAGTGCAATAGCCATGGAGGCACCACGGGAGACATAGCAGGGGAACTTTAGCCATGACCTGAAATATCCATTGGTCCTCACCGGAGATCGAACCAGGGACCCTCATGTATGAAGTCGAGCGCGTTACCACACGACCCTGTCTCCATGTGAAAGTATCCGGTAATTATTAGTTTCAATTATTTCGAAGTTAAGTTCGAGCTTTTTTTGTGTTTATTATTTATTTTAAATTATACAAACAACTGAGTACATTAAACACTTAAATACAGAGCGTTCATAACATGCATACAAAGAAGCGACATTAGTGAACGGCAACTTGGGCGACCTAACTTCAAGATTGTATACATCATGTACTTTCCATGGTGATTAAAAACAGAAAATATTTCACATTCTAATAATGTTCTGGAATTTGTTTAGTTCAAATCGAAAGTATCCACTGTATTTATGTACTGAAAGTATCCACTGTATTTATGTACTGAAAGTATCCACTGTACTTATGTACTGAAAGTATCCACCTTACTTATGTCCTGAAAGTAGCCACTGTACTTATGTACTGAAAGTAGCCACTGTACTTATGTAATGAAAGTATCCACTGTATTTATGTAGTGAAAGTAGCCACTGTACTTATGTACTGAAAGTAGCCACTGTACTTATGTAATAAAATATCCACTGTATTTATTTACTGAAAGTATCCACTGTACTTATGTACTGAACGTATCCACTGTACTTATGTACTGAAAAGTATCCACTGTACTTGTGTACTGAAAGTATCCACTGTACTTTGTACTGAAAGTATCAACTGTACTTATGTACTGAAAGTATCAACTGTACTGATGTACTGAAAGTATCCACTGTACTTATGTACTGAAAGTAGCCACTGTACTTAATGAAAGTAGCCACTGTACGTATGTAATGAAAGTATCCACTGTACTTATGTACTGAAAGTAGCCACTGTACTTATGTACTGAAAGTATCAACTGTACTGATGTACTGAAAGTATCCACTGTACTTATGTACTGAAAGTATCCACTGTACTTATGTACTGAAAGTAGCCACTGTACTTAATGAAAGTAGCCACTGTACGTATGTAATGAAAGTATCCACTGTACTTATGCACTGAAAGTAGCCACTGTACTTATGTACTGAAAGTATCAACTGTACTGATGTAATGAAAGTATCCACTGTACTTATGTACTGAAAGTATCCACTGTACTTATGTACTGAAAGTATCCACTGTACGTATGTACTGAAAGTATCCACTGTACTTATGTACTGAAAGTATCCACTGTACTTAAGTACTGAAAGTAGCTACTGTACTTATGTACTGGAAGTATCAACTGTACTTATGTACTGTAAGTACCCACTGTACTTATGTACTGAAAGTATCCACTGTACTTATGCACTGAAAGTAGCCACTGTACTTATGTACTGTAAGTATCCACTGTACTTATACTGAAAGTATCCACTGTACTTATGTACTGGAGATGTCGGCCATGGCCAGCGGTAAAAGAAAGAAAAAAAGGAAACATCTAGTTTGTAGATGTCTTATAATGGATCCATTGATCTTTTAACTTAATTAAAAGTTAAAATTCTGATTCAAAGCTTTGATGATTTAAAATTGGGACCAATTCCAATGTTGATATTTGGATTCTAAGTGTAAATATTTAGATGCCCTGACCGGCGACTAGAAAAATTGACAAATCGAGTTAGGATCTGTTAGGATCAGTTAGGATCAGTTAAGTTAGGATCTGTTAGGAACAGTTAGGATCTGTTAGGATCTGTTAGGATCTGTTAAGATCAGCGGATCATCAGCGAAAGATCAACCCATAATATAGAACGAACGATTCCGGCGTTGCCTGCAAGCTATTTCTACCTAGATTTATGCCGAGTATTCTCTCCCTTGCTTGGTCTCAGTATAGTCCACATCTGTGTGGCGAGTTCACCTACAGTGTTGCAACTGTTGTTATTCAAAACTGTTATTGTGTAGTAAGTAAGATTGATCACCTGAAATAATACAAGTGAGAAATCCCTTCCTTTAAATTAGTTTAAATAAAATGAAATAATGTGTGTAAATCGTCGGACACATCACAAGTGTAAAGCGTAGCATTGCGAACATTGAATTTGCTCAACACAATGTTATGTCGAATTCCCTAAAAATGTTTAGTTAGAAGATAAAGGCAAATGATAGTTTCAGTGTTAACATTATACGAAAAAGGAAACATATTTTATTATGATAAACAAACATATATCATCGATTCAGTTAGTAGCTTTGAAAGACGATCCACAAAATTATAAAATTAGATAACTTCATATAAATTAAAAATAAAAGTCATATAAATGTATTAATTATGAGTAATTTAAATTTTTTTATCATAAACACCAAGATAGGTTAGACAGTATTGATGTTATGAATCCGTCAATATTTGAAATTTCGGATTCTGATGTTTCATAGTATTATAATAGTACGGTCGGTACATCCATCCCTAGGATGGCAGATTATCACTGTACACAAGTAAAGTACACAAATACATCAGGGGCAGCTACTGACCGATGGTCAAACAAATGTGAATAGTTAAGTTTTCGTGGGGTCCCAGTCAACTGGTCTATCAATGTAATACACACAGGCACGCCGAGAGGGGGGTCGGGGGTCATTGCCAGGGGGCCCGCATCTGTAAGGCCCCGACCATGTCATTTTTTCACGACACATTGTTAAAATTAATTTAAATCTTTTTGTATATACTCTTTGTATGACTATATCCGGAATCGACTGAATTTTGACAAGGGGCCCGCAATGATATCCTGCCCTAGGGCCCTTGTTGGCTCTCGGCGCCCCTGTATATATATATATATATATATATATATATATATATATAAATATATATATTTATAGGGGTAAAACTGATTCAAAGATTGTTCGATTTGAAATTGAAACAATTTTAATACAAATTTGCTCGTATTCAGGGGTGTCATTGGATTTAAGCCCGACAGATTCCGCCCTCTCTTTATTTTGGTAGATAACGCCCCTTTTCTGAAGCGAACTAATGTAGGTCATCGAGTTTTTTGGCAGGGGTCAAGAAATGGATCAATCCTTTATATATGATTAAAATTTGAAGTATGATTTGACATTAGAATGATTCAAGTCAGATTCTGAGATAGTTAAGCACAGAAGAGAATGATTCAAGCCAGATTTTGATATAGTTAAGCACAGTAGAGAATGATTCAAGTCAGATTCTGAGGCAGTTAAGCACAGAAGAGAATGATTCAAGCCAGATTCTGAGGTAGTTAAGCACAGAAGAGACTGATTCAAGCCAGATTCCGATGTAGTCAAGCACAGAAGAGAATGATTCAAGCCAGATTTTGATATAGTTAAGCACAGTAGAGAATGATTCAAGTCAGATTCTGAGGTAGTTAAGCACAGAAGAGAATGATTCAAGCCAGATTCTGAGGTAGTTAAGCACAGAAGAGAATGATTCAAGCCAGATTCTGAGATAGTTAAGCACAGAAGATGCAGCCTTCTCTCCACCCCCCTCCCAGCCATCCATAAGTTAACAGATTGCTGTACAGATGAAAGGCAAAAATCTTCTACGAACATTTTTTTTTATTTTGTGAATTCATTCATTTTATATCGTTAATAAAATAGAAAAAAAAATATAACTCGGGACAGGAATAGTTTGTATTTGAACACTTTCATTATAAATTAAGTTGGGTTTTTGTTTTGCTGAGAGGTATTATGGCTCTGTAACCTAAATTGCGACCCCCCCCCCCCATTCCGTCAGGAAAGGAAAAGTTCTACTCGGGGTGGACCGACCGTCCCGCCCATTTCATAGCTACGCCACTGAAACGTTGGGTGACGAAGAGAAGCCGAAAGGAAAAAAAACATCTACCGTAAACAAGAAAGTAAGATAGATAAACTGTTTGTACGACAGCGTGACTGGCCTGCAGGTTAGTAGGCAATGGGAAATGAAGTGTGTTTGTGTGTGTGTTGTGAGTTGAGTGTGTGTGTGTGTGTGTGTGTGTTAAGTATGTGTGTGTGTGTTGTGTATGTGTGTTTGTTAAGTGTGTGGGACTTTAAGAACTTTCCCATGAACCTGGTTAAGCCTTAAAGCTGGAGTTAAACTGTATCACATTTGTTTCCCTATCTTTTTAAGTCATTATTATATATTTTAATAAGACATGTAGTTTACATCTGAATTACATTGTAAGCTGGGGTGACTGACTAGCTCAGTCCGTTCCCTGACTAGCTTTGGTGAACCGACCTGTGCGTGAAATCAATGATTGAAATTAGTCTGTGCTCATGATTTTGTTTCAGCCCTGCCTTGAATATTTCAGGGAATCTAACGCAAGATATTGTTACATAACTCATGATGTTGTTATATAACTCATGATATTGTTACATAATGCATGATATTGTTACATAACTCATGATATTGTTACATAACTCCTGATATTGTTATACATCTCATGATATTGATATAAAACTCATGATATTGTTATACATCTCATGATATTGTTATATATCTCATGATATCGTTATATAACTCATGATATTGTTATACAATTCCATCGATGTCACAATTCTCTTTTTTATTAAAGGTCAACTTGTCAGGTGATCTGTATCCTTCATATATTGTATTTTAATTTATCGATATTACATAGATAACAACGTCAGTTTGTTTGGATTTATTGTATTCTTTAAGTACTTTTGCACATATCCAAATTAATTTATTTAGTGTGGGAAAATATCAATCATAATAATTACGTATTTTTTAAAAAAAATTAAGTTTTCTTTTAATCGGTGCATCAGTTAAACTACTATGCAATCTTCAGTTTCGCAAAAAATCTAAGTCATTAGGTTATAAACAGAAATCAAAGATGTCTCAGGATCTATTGACATTTAAATACACATGGCTGACCATACACTTACACATACTGACCATACAATTACACATACTGACCATTCTTACATATAATGACCATACTTACACATACTACCTATACTTACACACGCTGACCATTCTTACACATACTGACAATTCTTACATATACTGACCATACTCACACATACTGGCCATTCTCACAAATAATGACCATTCTTACACATACTACCCATTCTTACACACGCTGACCATTCTTACACATACTGACAATTCTTACACATACTGACCATACAATTACACATACTGACCATTCTCACAAATAATGAGCATTCTTACACATACTACCCATACTTACACACGCTGACCATTCATACACATACTGACAATTCTTACATATACTGACCATACTCACACATACTGGCCATTCTCACAAATAATAATGACCATTCTTACACATACTACCCATACTTACACACTCTGACCATTCTTACACATACTGACTATTCTTACATATACTGACCATACTCACATACTGGAGCCATAAGACATTCTTAGGTCTTTGGAATAGAGGGGGCCCTTGGCAGAGTTTTTAAGGAAATGGATATTTGGTGGGGCCGGGCGAAGGAACCCTCGGGGCCATGATACTATCAGATATCACGATGTCAGTTAGTACTGCTAGGGGGGGCTCTTTGGCAGCGGGGGACCTTAGTAGGTTGCCATTATGACTTTTCTTAGGAACGGCCCTTCAATACTTTACTGGGAGTCATTATAAATTGAGCGAGAAATTTGACAGTGAGATGTTTAGAATGAGATGTTTAGAAACAAAATCTAGAAACAATATGATGTGTAAGTGATTTGATCAAGTCAGACAGACAGATTTTGAGAGAAAGAGAGAGAGAAAGAGAGAGAGAAAGAGAGAGAGAAAGAGAGAGAGAGAAAGAAAGAAAGAGAGAGAGGGGGGGGGGGAAGGAGAGAGAGGGAGAAAGAGAGAGGGGGGAGAGAGGGGGGAGAGAAACAGATAGAGAGAGAGGGAGAAAGAGAGGGAGGGAGAAAGAGCGCAAGAGAGAGAGAGAGACAGAGAGAGAGAGAGAGACAGACAGACAGAGAGAGACAGACAGACAGAGAGAGAGAGAGAGAGAGAGGGGAGGGAGATAGAGATTGGAGAGGCAGAGATATTAGCTGTGTATCTCCATGAACAGAAATAAAGGTAAACACAATTTTAAGGGCAAATCTAAAACGCTCGAGAAGCGATTCCAGAAGGAGTGACAGAAGGAAAGAGATGTATGTGAATGACTACGTCGGTAAGAATGTGGCACAACGTCTGCCTGCATGTGTGGGAGAAGATTCTAAGGAATGTAAAACAGAAAGAATTGTGAGGAGGGAGGAAGCAGGCACCTATATAGCTATTTACCTTTTATTTTTGTAGAATCTAATGAGACTAACAATATTCGTAACAATAGACAGCACACATGGAAACGTAACTCTAAACAGCAGGGGGGAACAACTGCAGGCTTAGTTCAAAACTGAATTTCACTTTTTTCTAACCAACATTATATTAGTATTAGCTGTACCCTGCAAAACCTTTGCATAGAGTTATATCCCCTTATGCTTGATCGGTAGACTAGGTTATTGTTTGGTTTCGGGCAGATCCAATTTTTTCACTATTGTATTTTAAACTGGAATACTGTTGTATTAATTTCTTTACTTTCGATTTAACGCAGAACCCAAATTGCTACTATTTTTATAGATGTTTAAAGAACACATCTCTATAAACAGTGGTTTAAGAAATCTATTCGCTACAGTCCAGAACTTGGTTCAAAACTCGAAAAAACCCGTAACCTGAACAATGGAATCAATGAAATAAACACAAGCCGTTTCAAGATGAAAGAATTGTTCTGTTTTAACATAGGGTCGTTGGACAAAACGCAAAGAATACATGCACTTTAAATAGAAAGTTAATTGGAAGAAAGCAAAAAACAAATTAATTGTAAAATAAAACACTAAGTTCATCTTTTTTTTCCGAGAAAACGATCAACACAAATCTGTCACCTTCTTTGAAATTCTGAATCATTCGTTACAGGAGTTACCTATGGCTGTTTTTTTTTTTTTGCAGTGGCCCATAGAGGTATCATTCATCAGGTTTACTGCCCCGTTAGCGACAAGTTTAATTGGATGATGGGTTCAAAAAAAGTTTTCGACGTCTGCCCACTTGCAATTAATTTCTTTCTGGCAGTTAAAAAAAATTCCCTGGCTCATTTACATCGCACGACTGATCATCCACGTCGCACGACTGCTCCTCAACACAGGGCCGCTTTATCAACTAGGGCCTACGGACTTTTCAAGAGCCTACGAAAACCTGAATGGCGAATAAGTGCCGGTGCATTCTTGAAAAATATTAAAAAATGAAATTGGGCAGGGCCTTCGACTTTGAAAGTGCCTAGGGCCTACGACGACCTTAAAACGGCCCTGCCTCAACATCTGACCCCACTAATGTTGTCATTTTAGCCTGGGTCCCTGAAAATTTGTCTGATAGCCTTCCATGTCAAACACCATCGCCCCTCAGTCTAGTACGACACAAAGTCTGTCACCCGCAGAAAGCGGTGCCCGAATTCGTCATCCCCCATGTCCATTCTGACGCTGAGAACAAACCACAAGCCTCGACAATGCAGCAGTTAGAGGTAATAGAGTGGACATTTCTCGCCGTTTGTGTTCACCTGCACAGGTACATTATGTCAGTGGAGACGTCAAACAATCCACTCGATTTACATTTTTTAAGGTAGAAATTAAATACAAAACACTCAAAGACACTTACGTTAATTTGACAAAAGAAAAAATTACAAGAAATGCACTTTACGGAAAAGTTCAAAACCCAGGATATAAATCTGCATAGAAATGAAATATTTTTGCAAGCTGCATGTGTCAAGAACACGCATTTCTAGTACTTTATTATTTATCTAATCTATTGGCGCTGGGAGTTACAGGAAGATCCGTTAGAAAGTTTTTGAGGGCCCTAAAGAAAGACTTCTAGAGTCTGGCGGTAAGTACTGGAGAGAGAGCCCTATTCTATCATATTATTACTGAAAGAAGGGGTAGGGGCAGGGGTATTCGGAAGTCACCAAGTCAGCCTAGCCATTATGACGGCTCTGAATACAAAATGTTTGCGCGAGTTCTGAAACATTTTTATAAAGGTAAAAAAAACTGACATCCGCAAACTAAAAATCATAACACATTGATTATCAACTGAGTAACGTAGTAATGTAATTCTACACTGAAACTCACAACTGAGTAACGTAGTAATGTAATTCTACACTGAAACTCACAACTGAGTAACATAGTAATGTAATTCTACACTGAAACTCAGAGTAACGTAGTAATGTAATTCTACGCAAACTCAAAGAGTAACGTAGTAATGTATTCTACACTGAAACTCACAACTGAGTAACGTAGTAATGCCAATTCTACACTGAAACTCAGAGTAACGTAGTAATGTAATTCTACACTGAAACTCACAACTGAGTAACGTAGTAATGCAATTCTACACTGAAACTCACAACTGAGTAACGTAGTGATGTAATTCTACACTGAAACTCACAACTGAGTAACGTAGTAATGTAATTCTACACTGAAACTCACAACTGAGTAACGTAGTAATATAATTCTACACTGAAATTCATAGCGATAAAGAATATTAAACAAACTGTTTTACGACAATAAAAAAAAAAAAAACTATAAATATAAATGGAAAAAAAAAGTCAACAAATTTATAAACGATGATAAAAGATAACAAGCGACAACATGTGTGTATGAGCAAATAAGTTGAAAGATGTTTTACAAAGTCAATCGACGTTTAGTTGTGAAACAAATTGAAAAAACATAAAATACAAAAAAAAAAACAACTAATGAAACAAACGACAACATTCCACCACAAAGAAAACATTTGTTTTTGAAAGTAATTCTTCAAATAATTTAACAAAAATGAATGTAGACAAGTGAAAGGAACCCTTTGACTGAATTGTACAAAGTTTTAAAACAACAACAGCTGCACATGAAACCATAAATTAAGTCATGACGCTATTGGACACGTTTAAGTAGTAGTTGCATAGTCATTAAACAACAAATAATTTATCTGACGGGGCTTTTTAGGGCAGTGGCATTGACCTGTTTTTTCGGTTGCACAACCCTCCCGATTTTCGGCGAGCCTCTAATTACACCTTGACTGATTTTATATGTATTTGTGAAAATACATTGTCAATCGAAAGCACACCAATGAAATACGTTTGAGTGAAAACCAATTTGAAGGTTAAAGTGAACTCGTGAAATATGTCTTAACAAAAATGTATTGCCCGGCAAATATTCGATCAGGAAACTTTGCAAGGTAAACAAGTCCATTGTTTTAATACGTTTTTTGGGAAACATGTTTCGGCAAAAGTACATACATAACACATATCATTATGAACACCTTTAGTCAGTTAGACTTACTTGTTCTTTCAAAAAAAAAAAAGAGTGAAATAGATACAAGGGATCTCTATAGGTGTTATCAACATATATATATATATATATATATATATATATATATATATATATATATATATATTACTGTCTTGTGGCGTAATCGGCAGCCGGTAAATATCATCATGTCACGTGATAAAGCAGATTGATTACTTACACATGTGTGCAGTGTTGGCAAAATGTTTTACACAAAATTAGCTGACATTCTGAAATAAATTGTTGAGCCAAGTAGCACACACATTGCTGGATATTAAAACGATATACACTGTCCAGTGTGCACTGTCCAGTTGCATATCAACTTGAGTATAGTGCTCCATAAGTGACTAAGGTAAATGGTGACTGTGTGATCAGAGGTAACAGTTCTTTAGTCCTCTGTCCACTCTGTTTACACTTGACTATTCCATTTGTCCTTTGTTCACTCTGATCAAACATTAACCAGCCACTTAGTGATTTGTCACCTCTGATCACACTTGAACCAGTCGCTTAAACCTCTGTTCCTATTGACCAAACCTTAACCGGTCGCTTAGTGATTTGTCCCCTCTGATCACGCTTGAACCAGTCGCTTAAACCTCTGTTCCTTCTGACCAAACCTTAACCGGTCGCTTAGTGATTTGTCTCCTCTAATCACACTTGACCAGTCGCTTAGTACTTTGTTCCCTCTGTTTACACTTGACCATTCCCTTAATCTTGTGTCCCATCTAATCACGCTTGACCAGTCGGTTACTCATTGTAGTTGCAAATGTTCTTGGCGCCATGTCTATCAACTCGTGTTTTGAGTTGCCTCTCCCCTTTTGGCTGCTCTCACTTTCTTTAGAAATTATACAAGCCAAAAATACTAAAATAATATTAAAAAAAAAAAATGATTAAATTAAAACTTTACAAAAATAATTTAATTGCTGAAAATTAAGGCTCAATGTTTTTTTTGGAAATGGTGTTTCCAAAAATTTAAACAGAAAATCTGAGATTATTGATTTCTCTACCTATCATTTCTTAATTAACCGATATATTCCACATGAGCTCAAAAAAACAAAAAACAAAAACGAAGACTGACAGCCGTCTTGTTTTACAGTACATTTTCTTTTTGTATATTTATCGTGAAATAATAATAATAAAAACCCAGCTCACTAATTAGCAAGAGTTGAATTAAGAGTGGATTGGTTATTGATGATTAAAAAAGTAAACAGAAGCACGAGTTTAATTAAATAACTGTGTGGGTGTGTGGGTGTCTGGGTGTGTGCGTGTGTGGGTGTCTGGGTGTGTGCGTGTATGGATGTGTGGGTGTCTGGGTGTGTGCGTGTGTGGGTGTATGAGTGTCTGGGTGTGTGCGTTTATGGGTGTCTGGGTGTCTGGGTGTATGGGTGTCTGGGTGTGTGCGTGTATGGGTTCTGGGTGTGTGCGTGTCTAGGTGATTGGGTGTCTGGGTGCGTGCGTGTGTGGGTGTATGGTTGCCTGGGTGTGCGTGTCTGGGTGTCTGGGTGTCTGGGTGTCTGGGTGTCTGGGTGTGTGCGTGTGTGGGTGTATGGGTGTCTGGGTGTGTGCGTTTATGGGTGTCTGGGTGTCTGGGTGTATGGGTGTCTGGGTGTGTGCGTGTATGGGTTCTGGGTGTGTGCGTGTCTAGGTGAGTGGGTGTCTGGGTGCGTGCGTGTGTGGGTGTATGGTTGCCTGGGTGTGCGTGTCTGGGTGTCTGGGTGTCTGGGTGTGTGCGTGTGTGGGTGTGTGCGTGTGTGGGTGTCTGGGTGTGTGCGTGTGTGGGTGTGTGCGTGTCTGGGTGTGTGCGTGTCTGGGTGTTTGCGTGTCTGGGTGTGTGCGTGTATGGGTGTGTGCGTGTATGGGTGAGTGGGTGTGTGCGTGTGTGGGTGTCTGGGTGTGTGGGTGTCTGTATGTCTGGTTGTGTGCGTGTCTGGGTGTGTGCGTGTATGCGTGTGTGCGTGTATGGGTGAGTGGGTGTGTGCGTGTTTGGGTGTGTGCGTGTCTGGGTGTCTGGGTGTGTGGTTGTCTGGGTGTTTGCGTGTATGGGTGTCTGGGTGTGAGCGTGTCTGGGTGTCTGTGTATGTGCGTGTATGGGTGTCTGGGTGTGTGCGTGTGTGGGTGTATAGGTATATTGGTGTGTGCGAGTATGGGTGTGTGGGTGTGTGGGTGTATGGGTATCTGGGTGTGTGCGTGTATGGGTGTCTGGGTGTGTGCGTGTGTGGGTGTGTGCGTGTCTGGGTGTGTGCGTGTATGGGTGAGTGGTGTGTGCGTGTCTGGGTGTCTGGGTGTGTGCGTGTATGGGTGTTTGGGTGTGTTGGTGTGTGCGTATATGGGTGTGTTTGTGTGTGCGTGTCTGGGTGTTTGCGTGTATGGGTGTCTGGGTGTGTGCGTGTCTGGGTGTCTGTGTGTGTGCATGTATGGGTGTCTGGGTGTGTGCGTGTGTGGGTGTTTAGGTATATGGGTGTGTGCGAGTATGGGTGTGTGGGTGTATGGGTATCTGGGTGTGTGCGTGTATGGGTGTCTGGGTGTGTGCGTGTGTGGGTGTGTGCGTGTCTGGGTGTGTGCGTGTATGGGTGAGTGGTGTGTGCGTGTCTGGGTGTCTGGGTGTGTGCGTGTATGGGTGTTTGGGTGTGTTGGTGTGTGCGTGTCTGGGTATCTGGGTGTTTGCGTGTCTGGGTGTGTGGGTGTTTGCGTGTATGGGTGTCTGGGTGTGTGCGTGTCTGGGTGTGTGGGTGTATGGGTGTCTGGGTGTGTGCGTGTATGGGTGTCTGGGTGTGTGGAGTGCTGGGTGTGTCTGGGTGTGTGCGTGTATGTGTCTGGGTGTGTGCTGGTTGTCTGGGTGTGTGCACTGACATATATGGATGAGTGGGTGTGTACGTGTGTGGGTGTGCGTGTCTGGATGTGTGCGTGTGTGGTGAGTGGGTGTGTGTGCGTGTACAGGTGTGTGGGTGTCTGGGGTGTGTGCGTGTGTGGGTGTCTGGGTGTGTGGGTATCTGGTTGTGTGCATATGGGTGTGGGGTGTCTGGGTGTGTGCGTGTGTGGGTGTCTGGTGTGTGCGTGTCTGGGTGTGTGTGCGTGTCTGGGTGTCCTGGTGTGTGCATGTGTGTGGGTGTCTGGGTGTAGTTCGTGTATAGGTTAAATTTAAAAAGAAAAAATAAGCCAAAACTCAGCACATCTACCACATAATAAAATTTGCACTACATTCTTGTTTCATTTTCATCCCCTAAGGCTCTGGAATAAGTCATGTCACCTTCAGCTATATGCCTTCCAACAACACCTGTAGCAGCCAGTAAGACTGAATGAATCAAACAAAAAAAGTTGTGGTTTCGTTATCAATACTTCAAAATTAAACATTTTCTTGTAACTGGAGTGTTTTTAAACGTATGAAAATGATTTAATCTTTTTTTTAATGATATTTCTAAAGCTGTAAGGATTATACTATTGCCCTTATAATCAGCATTTCAATCATATCATCCCTACATAATATCAGGGGCGTCCGAGAGCCAACACGGGCCCCAGGGCAGGACATCATTGCGGGCCCCTTAATAAACAATGAATCGTGAAAAAAATTCACATAGTCGGGGCGGCCGGGCCCCCCTTGCAGATGCGGGCCCCCTGGCAATGACCCCCGCCTGCCCCCCTCTGCGTGCCTGCATAATATATATATATATATATATATATATATATATATATATAGAGAGAGAGAGAAAATAGATAGATAGATAGATGATAGATAGATAGATAGATAGATAGATAGATAGATAGATAGATAGATAGATAGATAGAAAGAGAGAGAGGAGAGAGAGAGAAAGTTTATGGGAATATGTCGGAGCTTATTGGAATATGTGGGAGCTTATGGGAACATGTGGGAGCTTATGGGAACATGTGGGAGCTTATGGGAATATGTAGAGCTATAAAAATATATATAAATGTCGGTATATAAGGATATATATATATATATATATATATATATATATATATGTATAAATATATATATATATATATTAATAAGTAGATAGAATAAATAGAGAGAGAGAGATATAAACTTATACATGTGGACATATAGCAGGAGATATACTTTTAGAGCATATGGGGACAGAATATGCCTTAGACTTATATAGGAATATATAGATATAGGGATATATATATATATATATAATATATATATATATATATATCTATACATTTATATATATACATTTTATATATATATATATATATATATTTATATAGAGTTTATGGGAATAATGTCGGGGCTTATAGGTACCTCATGGGAACTTATACGAATTATATTGAGATAAATAAATAAATAAATATATATATATATATATATATTAGGGCTGCTGATTAAACTGCATTAACGCGTCAAAAAAAAATTTAATTTAAATTGCACCTTAACGGCAACACCTAAGAATGCGTTAATTTGATCAAAGTGCTGAAAGTTCAGAGTAGCACTAAATCGATAAATAAGCGAATTTCACTCTACAATTTAAAGTTAATTTCGCTCACTTATTACGTAGCTCACCCTCAGCAATTCTCAAAAACACTCCCTACCCCCAGGTATACAGGGGGCAAAAGCCCCACTTGTAATATAAAATGTTTATGTTATATAGACCTTCCACAAGTAAACCCCCTGCTCCCTTCCAGGTCGATGTAAAAAATTATAAGTTAAATTCACTAGTATATATTATATATTGTAGTGTGTTGGCAGAAGTAAAAAAAAACAAGTGTCCAGTGAACCCGGTTATAATTAGCGATAAAATATGTAGCATCCCCTGCCACAACTGTCCCTTGTGAACGTCTCTTTTCTGTTTCTGGCTGCGTTGTTAACAAGAAGAGAGAGCATCCTCGAACCGACGCATGTCTGTTTAAGCCATGGGCTGAATAAATAAGACTGGTTCAGTTAAGTAAACTATTTTATCAATCAAACTTATTATTTTAAGAGGCCAAGTTGATAGAATAAAGAAATGTTACAAATAATAGGATATTTTTTTCGACCAAATATGCGTTAAATTACGATAAAAATTTTAATCATGCGTAAATTTCGATTAAATTTTTAATCGAACAGCAGCTCTAATATAGATATACTAGCTGTACCCTGCAAAACCTTTGCATAGAGTTATATCCCCTTAGGCTTGATCGGTAGGCAAGGTTATTTTTTGGTTTCGGGCAGATCCGATTTTTTTGAGATTGTATTTTAAACTGGAATACTGTTGTATTAATTCTTTACTTTCGATTTAACGCAGAACCCACACCGCTTATATATATTATGTTTTGCCCGTACCTGTTATATACTGTCTTCAGTAAAAAAAAACAACAGCAACTGTTACATTTAACAAGCAAAAAAAGTCTAAATAACTTGATAGACTTTCGAGATTGTTTTCAAAGGTAAAAATAGGTCAGCTATATACCTGGTACACGTTTTCTCATTTAATAACAACCATTATTTATAATTAAATTATTTTTTTGTATTATGAAAGAAAGAGAGGCAATCTACCACCTACAGTCCATAGACATTTCACCAATTATAAGGCTTAAAAAAGTAAGACATTTTTACTCATGGCAAACATAATTTTGTTTTCCGTAAATTGAGTTATCCTTCGAGTTTACGGTTCATGTTGCACAATAAAACAAATAACATGTGCATCACGTACAGATAACATGTGCACCACGTGCTAATAACAAGTAACATGCACACCATGTACAAATAACATGTGCACCTAGAACAAATAATACGTACACCACGTACTAATAGCATGTACACCACTTACAAATAATATTCACTCAACGTTGAAGCTCGTTTTTTTTTTTTAAATTATAATCACCAGCACCTTCGTAAAGTTAAATGTACTTTAACGACCTGTTGGTATCTATGCTAACCTGTATTCCACAGTTAAATTATTCTTTCTCTGACCGCCATCACCACACACCATCACCATCACCCCCAACCCACCCCCACTGCATATTACAATCTGGCATTTCTCTTTCTCTCCTGAGCAATTCCTGGTCATTCACGCTCATCCGTTACCTTCGATTACATAAACATGCCGATAAGGTAAGCAATTTAATCGATACGAACAAGTCAACGTTTAGAACAAAAAAATCATCAGATATTATTTTTTAAAATTTTATACATAAATACAAAACACCCATGAAATAAAAAAAGGATATTTAATACCGATAAATTAATGGTTTGTTTCCAAAATGTTTTGAAGTTTCTAAACAAGTTTTGAAAAAAAAATTGTAACATTAACACACACAGGGTTTCTCGCCAAAGAAAAGTGCAATTCAGCAGTAAATTTAAAACTACGGTAATTTTGATGGTCTTGTGTCTTGGGCCTACCGTGAAGATTTCGGTTTATTTGAAAGATTCTTAAATGTCAAATATGACCCGCTTGGATATATCGAGCAGGGTTATCCACCATGTGAGCATCTCTTCGTTTCTGCGCATGACCGGTAACTCGTATATATGACGGGGGGGGGGGGGGCTAAAAGGTAAGTGTTGGGGGGGGGGAGGGGTGAAGGAGGGTAGAAGTTCTCTATCCTTACACAGATAGACATGATAGTAAAGAAGAAAAATAAAATTGAGCCAGTTGCCTTTGGGTAGAGGGGAAGGGGGAGGGGTGATGAACTTCGTAAAAGTTTAAATGGAGGCTCGAGCGAGTTGAAAAAGTAAAAAAAAAGGCTGGAGGTGGGGGTGGGGGGGGATATGGAGGCACCATGTTGGGGAGAAAAGATTTGCTCGATAATAGGCTCACAATATATTGGTGGACAGGTGAAGTGGGAAGGGGATGAGGTGATTGGGGGGGGGGGGGAACCACAGCGACTTGAAGATGATATGTCAGAGAGTCCAAGTCAGTAATATGGTACGGGTGTGCATTATTTTTATTCAGAACTTTTTTTTTTATGGTTAGAGAACTTGGCGATCGCCTATGGGAACCCACCCCCCCCCCACTTCAGAAGGATGGAGACCCTTCAAGTATTACTTTGTATTGAATCTGACGCTTGAGGACCCTGACAGGAAATATTGCCTGAGTCACCTCTAATATCACTGATAGTCTCTGACTAGGCCCCCCCCCAAGCCTCACCTTCTCCAAATACCCTAAGAACGGCCCTGTTTTGTAACTATGAACGGCGGGCTTGGTCGATCACAAGTGTCTGCGAAAAATAAAATCAAAGGGTCATTTGAAATAAACTAATACATGTTTATCTTTAAAATGGATGTGTAGAATAACATTTAAAATATTATTTTAAATAAACTAATAATAATATTGCGTCTGTCGGGCTGCCAACTCAAGATTGTTCGGCGAATTAAGGAACACAACGTGTTAGAGAATAGGATTTACCTGCTGCTCTGAACATTTCTCTCATTTTGGCGCAGACATTTCAGGAGAGAAGAAGAAGAAAAAAAGACTA
This sequence comes from Bulinus truncatus, assembly GCA_021962125.1. Classification (NCBI taxonomy): domain Eukaryota; kingdom Metazoa; phylum Mollusca; class Gastropoda; family Planorbidae; genus Bulinus; species Bulinus truncatus. The sequence continues at coordinate 10,927,355 of JAGDYQ010000012.1, forward strand.
AGATCATCACCAGAGAATGGACGGAAAGAGAAATAGAAATATAGAAACAACAAAATGTAATTTTCTAACCTGAAAAAAAACAAGAAAAGAAAGCAGCCAGTGAAAGAAAAGAAAATTTGGTTGAAATTGACTTTTATTTCTTGGATGTAAATCTGCAAGCGTTGGCTGATCTAAAAATAGAATTTTCTTAACGTAAGGGGAAAAGATGGATAGGAGCAAACATTTTGTAGGTGTTTGTGTGAGTGTGAGTGAGTGAGTGTGAGTCTACCCGTGCGTTGGCGTGCGTGTGTGTGTGTGAGTGAGTGTGAGTCTATCAGTGCGTGTGTGTGTGTGTTTATCTGTGTTTCAGTGGTACGTCAGGTAATGGGAAGTGCTACCATACCTGTGTGAGCAATCTTTGAAATTTAGAAAAATAACGTATTGGGCTATGTGTGTATGGGGGGGGGAGGAAGGGGAGAGAATAATTGTTATGTCTGAGCACGTAGCTTCACGTTTAAGACTATGTTGTTTATGAGAGCTGGGCATGAAAATAAGATTCTTTCCTCCCCATGTAATTACAAGTTTGTTATTTTATAAGCTGTTATAAAAACCTGAGCTATCTATATTCAGTATGACCAAGGAAAACGTAAATAAATGCTGACAGACAATCAGACCACAAGTGTCTCAGGCATACTACAAAATGTCTCAATCATACCACAAAATGTCTCAATCATACCACAAAATGTCTCAATCATACCACAAGATGCCTCAGTCAGCCAAAAAAAAAAAAATTCCAAATTTAATCTTTTTTTTTTTCGTCAACTAAGTTTCGCGTCCTATTTTAATTTGTTGTTTTATCATAACTAAGAGCAACGCTCTATCCATTTTTCATCCTTTTTTTTATTTGCGTAAATCCAGTCCATGAAATAAGTTTCCAGATTAGACTTTATTCGCACTCTACTATTTAATTGTCACGTGATTTTCTAAGTTCCCCCCCCCCCAACACACACCGTCATTTTATATGTGTTTGTGTGTAAGCATACATTGTTATCCTACACACATGATATGCATTAGGTAATTAATTAAACGAATAGGATGCCACGCATTAAACAAAGGAAACACTGCAACCAATCGTCAACAATCTAGTGACGTGTGAGATCAAATTGTTTCAATAGGTCGTGCATGGTCGAAATGATTTTATTATTATTACACCCAATATTTGTATTATGTATTTCGCTTCAATGGCTTCATTGGGGGTGCGCATCCTATGCCTTGACTTTCCACAATGTCCCACAAACTTTCATTATTGTATTGTAATTCTAATTTGTTTATCTATTTGCAAAAGGGAAGGGGGGGAGAGGAGTTTGCAATATTTTATTCTAAAACTGATATGCTGTACGCCTTTTTACGACATACCGGAACAGAGACTATTGATATGAAATACTGGGGATGGGGGTGTGGGGGGGTGGGGGTGGAAGGGGGCATACACTATTGATATGACACACATGGGATAGACATATTTGATATGGCATACTGCGACACAGATACTATTGGTATGATATACCGATGATATGACTCAAAGGCGATATGATACTTTGGACATATTGACAAATTAGTGATATGGAACTATGGCAACATATCACACATTAATATAACCCTCATTTAATTTAAAACAAAACAAAGGTTCGCCATCCTAACCTGTAATTACAGCGTACAACAAATGAAGAATACCGACCAACCAACTGAACAAACACAGGGAAAATTATCACACAACACACTTGATGTCTGTGAGCAAAGCACATTTATTGTTTATAATAAGTTTTGTATAAAGTTAGAAAATGTGTAGAAAAAAAAAACACCAGAATAATTTGTATACATTTACAGCTTCATCCATAGGGAACCACTCATACAATATATATGGTGCGTCCATCTGTACATTCAAAAGTTTACCGAAGAATTACTTCAAAACAAAATAATCTACGAAATAACTAAATTTCCGATTGTTCACAAATACACTTTAAAAACAAAAACCAAAAGCCAAATCATTCCATGACATATTTATACTAGTCATACTGTCCTATAAATAGATATTGCAATATGATTGCGTTTTTTTAAATTATAATCAACTCCTAACCACAACTTATAATCAAAGCAGATTATCCATTCTTACAAAAAAAAAACAAAAATAAGAATTTGAAAAAAAAAATCCTTTGGATACACTCGTTTGCACCTGGCCATTTTTAACTGACTGGATCAAATGTGCGGTAGGCCAAATAAAAAAAAAACAAATCAACAAACATTTAAAAGAACAGGCAAGAAATAAAAATACAAATTTGGCTTGTAAAATGTTCCCACGTGTTCCTTTTAATGTCACAGAGGCCAGAAACAACAAAATAAACAAGAGAAGGAGTAAACAGAAGTGCTCAAAGTTCATTGACCTTAACACGTGCTTACAATTTGAATAAATTGCCCTGGTGAGAATGAAAAGCAGATTGATTCAGCTGGATGGACTTGCATGTAGAAAATAAAAATATATATTTCTAGATGACCAGTGGACAGTTTTGAGATGACCAGTGGGTGGTTGTGTTGCTGTTGTGTTTTTTTTTTAATTTTAATTTTTTAAATTATGTATTCTAGAAGTGTCGCGTACTTCGACTCGTCCGCCCCGTAGTTGGCGTTCAAGGTCACCTTCACGTCCTTACCTCGGTGCTTGCTCAGGGCGGCGCTGCCTTCCCAGTTGTCGCCCTTCTTGGTCAGGTGGAACCACTCCCCCGCGGCCACGACGGCCACAGCCTTGGCGTTGGGGATGTAGACCTTGAACTCCACCTTTGCCAGGCTGGTCTTGGCGTTGAGGACGAGCGGGGAGTACAGGTAGCAGCCGTCCTTCCACTGGGCGTACTGCTTGGGGAAGGGGTAGGCCGCCTTCAGGGCGTCCTTCACGTTGATCAGGTAGTTGTACACGTTGGGTAAGGATTTGCTGTCGTCCGAGGCTTCGAGGGCGAAAATCTGGAACTTGTAGTAGCCGGCCTCCGGGAAGACGAGGACGAAGTGGAGCTCCTTGTCTTTGGTCTGGGTGAAGACAAACTCGGTGACCTCCTGGTCATTTTTACAGTTGATCAAGTTGGTGGTCACCTAGTGAAACGATAAAATAAATGTAAACAAAAAATAATAAATGATTAAAAAAAAACATTTGGATTTATTTTTTTTATGATTGCACGTGCCTTTTAAACTCTCTATCAGGACTTTTTGGAAAAAATATTTTTATTACTGCATTTCTTTTTATGAGGAGGAGTTTTGATTTGCTGCTGAGTTATTATTATTATTATTATTTTGTACATGAAATATTTTTTTTCGCCCATTTACTTTTACCTCAATATATTATATCATTTCCTCTCAACACCTCCCTTCCCCTCCCCCACCAAAAAGAAAGAAAAACAAACAAACAACAAAGTCACGTGAGGGAATTCTCCAGATATATAAAGTCTTTGTTTTCTTTTCATAACATTTGCTGACAGCTCATTTTTTGTTCAACTGATCAACGTGTAACTACTTCTTAACTGAACCCATGGATACATTTTACTTCACCTGGTAGCCCCAGTGGTCGATGACCTGAAGTTAGTTGCCAATGTACCCCCCCCCCCCAACCCCCACCCGCCTTCACCCCCTCCATCTCGCCTATTTATTTGACCTCAAGTTTACAAATATATTTTTAACGATTCGTGTTTGAAGTCAAAATGACATTTACAAATTTTTTTTTTAAAGCGCGGAATGATCACGTCTGCTTTACGGCCAAAAACAACATCAACAAAAAACGTCAAACTATTGCCAATAGAGCAGTGGTCCTCAATCCGTGATCCGCAGAACATGGTTGACCCTCGAAATCATTTCAAGTATTTTGCGAGGTGAAAAAAAAACACCAAACAAACACAAGATTATAAATCTTTGCACCAAAAACAACAACACGATTGGCTAAATTGAAATCACGTGATGCGAGTCATGATTCTGTAACCAGCGCCCATTTCATTTCAAAAAAAAAGTTTTGCCACCCTTCTATAATTCTACGACATGACAAGCATTGCACGGAAACAAAAAGCCAAGTCTAGCGTTTCTTCGACTTGATTGAGGGCCCGCTGTTGTACTCAGCTCAGAGCACAAGTATTTCCGAAATAAAACTGAAAACTATTGACCAACCACTAGTGATGGGGTGCTCATAAGAGCCATAAAGATTAAACGTCTGGTAAGATACCGGTAACGAAGTATCAGTTAGGTCTTACAATCACGTAACGGAGTATCAATAAGTTCTTACAATCACTCAAAAGGTAAACCAACAAAATAAAAGCAAATCAAAATGAATAATACCCATGTAGAATTATTTCACAAAAAAAACACTGAATCGAATCAAACCGAAACAAATTGAAATATTTTGCTAAGCGAGTTTTAATGGAATCAGCAAATATGACCGAAAAATCGCCTACATCAAATATTTTATAATGATTCTGCTTCCACATAGAATGTACATTGAATACTTACCGGATTCAAAGTGAAGCCAACAAATAAACAGTGCACTTATTATGTATTGTCTAAGAACAACTTATCCTATTTTTACTTAAATAATCCAATGACTGCTGTATTTATTGTTTAAAAAAAAATTATAAGAATATTGTGACTACATAATAAACAACAACTTACTTTGACTGGTTTGGGCGCTTTGAATTTAATCTCCAGTTCCCCATTATTGTCAACAGAAAACTCCGGATTGTCGTGGGTGATGGTCTGAAGGTTCAATTCCGCGAACTTTGGCTGGGTACCCAGGTAGCCGGCGGGCAATTCTGGCCTTTCAGACATTGTTATTGAAGGACAATCACGTGGCTGATGATGGGTGGGGGTGAGAGATAAGGTAGGGGAGGAGGGCTCCACACGGCAGGACCGTCGCGTCCAGCAACAGACAACAAAAATAACAAAAAAGGGGGAAGGTCCGACCCTAACCAAGTCCCGAAAACCAACAAAAGTGGAAATCACGCGCCAGGGAAACAGAGCTCTTGCATATTTATACGATAGAGTGTGCAGCGGACGGAGAGAGAGAGAGTCAGCCAGCTAGCGGGTAGGGAGTGAGCACGTGAAGAGTAAGCCAGTTCCCCGTTACAATGATAGAGGATCAAACGTGAGTTATCAGTGGAGGAAGTAGCCTTAGAGTGAGCGATTTTCTTTTTTTGCTTCTCTCCTCCCCCCCCCCCTTTCCACGCCTTTCTCATTAACTGTAAGGTACTTTAAAAAAAAAAAATGAAAAATTGAAACTTTATGTCACGTCTTCAGGTTTGTTGGGTAACTGACATAGACAATCAGCTTTGAACCAGTCGTTTTGGTTGTCTCAGATGTGTTTTTTTATCTCTTTGAAGCCAATAATTTAAAAAAAAATATTTCGTGATTCTGATAGACAATTCTTCTTAACATTTGTTTCTATAATGTCAATAAATTTGATGCTATGCTACATTTAAACAAAAATTACAATTAATAATACTTTATTATGTTCAAGCCTTGTTGTATTTTTATAGTCGTAAGCTGAAAAAAAGACAAAAACTGTTAGGTATTTTTTTTATGATGAAGGGTGGGTGGGGGAGGGTGGGGAGAGGATACGTTACACTCAAATTTCGCATTAAAAAATCCCATTAATAAAAGTTTACTTGAAAAAAGGGGATACGTTTCCAATTTCTTTCATTTCACATAACTTCACACAATGCGCATAAAAAAAGGGCAGACATTAAAAAAATAAATAAAAAAAGGTTTCTTAAATTCCTTCGGAATGTCATGTGCAAGCTTCAAAAATAATTGTATTAAACCATAATACATTACAACAGACGCGTAGCGACCTAGAAATCTATATGTATATATATAATTCTCCTCTTCTCCCAACCTTGCAAGGCAACGGCCTGCGAGAATTCCCGAATAATTCCCGATTACGTCACAGAAAGCAAGACGCGTTCAACAATATGTATTGATTTTTCGCGTTTGTAGAATTCCCGAAAAGGTCACAGAAAGCAAGACGCGTTCAACAACGTTCGACAACTCGCGTTGTTTTCTTATTT